>APFE031046389.1:0-19223 GCA_000404065.3 Pinus taeda
ATTTAGGACTTCCATTGTTGACTTGTGAGGAGAGATCACTATCCTTCCTTGTTGCCATATTGGGAGTGGGTGAGCTTGTCAAAGTAGAGGAAATCTCTTGTTGGACCCTGGGAGGAGCTTGCACAACACCAAGGCTCAGGTTGTAATGGTTCCTTCAAATAAGTCCATTCTTCTCAATGATTTGTTGTTAATGAATTATTTCATGTACTCCTTGGTCTATGTGATGAATATGATTTATTTTATGAAATATTCAGGTGTTATGTAATCGTTTGCCTTGTTAGTGTATGCAGGTCTTAAAGTGAAGGAGGATCTCATCTGGATCAGCAAGGTTGGACTGCTACAACAAGCGTTGGATCTAAGGTAAGATCAGAAAACACTTGGTTTCTCATAGAATAACGTATGTTTAGAGAAGGATTCCTCTTGTTTGGTTTGTTTGTCACTAGAGAGTCTTAGACTGCTAGGGAGGTTAGGTTTGTCCGCAAAAATAACTCTTTCCGCATGACAGCATGTTATTTTAATTTTGAGATGATTTATTTGCATTTACTGTGTTAAATGAGAGTTCACTTAGAGTGACATTTCTAGAACATAGTATTTGCATTTCCGGTAGTAAACAAGAGTTTAATCATAGTAAAATTTTTGAAGCATAGTATTTTCATTTACCGCAGTAAACAAGAGTTTAATGACAGTAAAATTCCTGAAGGATAGTATTTATATTTACTGCAGCAAATAAATTTTTGAAGGATACTTAAAATGAAGTATATATATTTTGGTGGCTTGAATAAAACTTTTAATTGAAGAGTGGTCAGTTTTCTAGCGAGGTTTTTTGGTGGGTTAAATAAAAAATTTAATTCAATAGTGGGTGAGTATGTATTTTTGGTGGTTTGAATTAAATTTTTAATTGAAGAGTGGTCAATTTTCTGGTGATTTGAAATACATATTTTTTTAAAAGGCCATTGGTAAAATAAAATTTATTTTTGGAGGCTAATAAGATTTGAACCTAGCTCTTTGCTAGGGTATTTTTGAAACTTACCACTAAACCAAAAAGCCAACTTTGTTAAAACAAGAGGAGAAACAAATTTTATCTTTTCATAAGTATTGCATATATTTTGAATTTGAAAGGATTTGAAGAATATTTGGCTACATAACAATTATGACTTCAATAGTTTCCATAGTTGGAGTTGTTCTTAATGGAAAGGAAAATTATCAAGAGTGGTTTAGAAAGCTTAAAAGTGCCCTTGTTTTTAATGATTTGTGGGAAGTTTGTCAAGGCAAGAAGGATAGTGATGGAAAAGAAATTGCACCAGAGCTCCCTGATAATGAGAAACAACGTGCAATTTGGGAGACAAAAGACAACAAGGCATATTCATCAATAACTGCATCGGTGACAAAAGAGGTAAGCATATATATTTTTTCTTGTGGTACTGCATTGGAAGCACTAAACAAGTTGAAAGAATTGTATGATTCACACTCAAAACTCAAAACTATTCAATTATTGTTAAAGTTGTTTAATTGGAAGATGAAGGATAATGATCCTTTGAAGAGTGTCTCTGAAATAACAACCATTTTTCATGATATAGAAGCCATTGGAATTAAAGTATATTTACAACTTACAACTTTTATAAAATTCCTTCACCCTGTCTATTCAAACTATTTGGCATATCTCCAAGCTAGTGGGCAACTAAAATACATTACATTTCATAAACTAGTAAGTAAACTAGCTGAGAGAGAAAAAACCTTTGGGAAGAAAGAGGCTCCAGCTAACTCTAATGTAGAAAATGTGTGCCTTGCACAAAAGGATGAGAAGTCTCGTGCTGAAACTTCTAGAGGTGATAAAAGTAGTAGACGTTGTGGTAGGAGAAATTATAGAGGCGGGGGGGGGCAAAAATAATCAGGGAGATAGACAACAAAATGATAGATAACAAAGGAATTTTAATTATAGACCAGCTATCAGATTTTTTAGATGTTGTAGAATTGGTCATACTTCTACTAACTGTAAAATCCCTTGGGAGAAAGTCAGTGAATGGAGAGAAAAATTAAATGAAAAGAAAGATCAACCACCACCAGATAAGGGAAAATCACCAGAGTTTGCACATTACATTGTTGCTCACTGTAATTTTAATATGAATGATGTTTTCAACACTACATTTTATTCATGGCGAGATAGTCGGACTTTGGATTCAGGAGCCACTTTTCATATGACTTTTAGGTGATATTTTTTTGAAACATTCAGTGATGATATTGATGGTGTTATTTACTTTGCTGACAAGTCTCAAATTAAACCATCAGGAATTGGGTCTATTCGTTTGAAGATATTGAATTTTGCAGATTATGTTCTACAAGATGTACTTTATCTTCCACAATTCTAGAGAAATTTGATGTCTCTTATCCATATTCGGTAGCATGGGCATCCTATTCATATATTTGATGGCAGCATCAAGATAAGAAGACCATCTGATCATGCAATTGTTATGACTGGTGTGGAAGAAGGTACACTTCAAAAATTAAATGGTACTTCATCTACTAATTCTTGTGAAAATTCTATTCTTTTGGCGCAATAAAGTGATATCCTGTCTCCCAGCGTGTTGTGGCATGCTTGATTTGGTCACATCAATTATGGCAGCATTAAAATTATGAAAAAGAAAGGTATTAAAAGTCTTCTGACAATTCCAAGAAATAGTATACCTTGTGATGCTTGTATTATAGGAAAGCATTGTAAACAACCTTTTCATGGTTCTTATTTCAGATCTTCACGAAAATTAGGTCTCACACATTCAAATTTATGTGGACTTGTGCCTGTTGCAACTGCAAATGGAAATAATATGTGTTGACATTTATTGATGATTACTTGAGAATGTGTTGGGTGTATTTGTTGAAGAATAAGTCACAAGTGTTTGATGTTTTTAAAAATTTTCATTTGATGATTAAAAAAGAAACTCAACAGAATATGGGCATTCTCAGAACTGATAATGGTGGCGAGTACACTTCTCATGTTTTTGAACGATATTTGAAGGAAGATGGAATCAAACATCAGGGTACCATACCTTATAATCCACAAAAGAATGGTGTCACAGATCGTATGAATAGAACGTTTCTCAATATGGTTAGATCTATGATGTTCTTTAGGAATGTTAAGTTGATGTTTTGGGGAGAAGCAGTGCTTTGTGAAACTTATATTCACAAACATTGTCCTTCTTCTGTCATCAATAATAAATCTCCTTATGAAATGTGGTATAATCCTTCTGTCATCAATAATAAATCTCCTTATGAAATGTGGTATAATCCTCTTTCTGCTGTTCAACATTTTAGAGTCTTTGGTTCTCTATGCTATGCATTAATTCCTAAACATCGATGCAACAAGTTGGGTGCTAGGAGTTGCAAATGTATTTTCTTGGGATATTCTGCTACTTCCAAATATTATAGATTGTATAATGAGGAGAACAAGAAGTTCACTCTTTCCAGAGATGTTATTTTCCTTGAATTAGATAAAAGCAATTCCATTGTTGATAATCAACTGACTCATTTGGAGAAATTTGCATCTAATAAGTTCTATTTTGAATCTGATAATGTTGTTCCACACAATGAAAGGGAGGTTCCCATTCTGGATCAGTATGTGGTTCTTCCATCTTTGACTCATGAGAATGTTTTTTCTGAAAGAAAATTTGGATGATAGTAATGTTTCTGCAGGACCAAAAATTTATCTTGAAGAGCTTATTGTTGAGCATGTTTTTCAAGATGACCAACCATCACAACCACTTCAACAACCTTTATGAAGATCTACATGTGCTCGAAAAGTTCCAAGCAAGTATGCTGATTTTGAAACAGGAATGCATTCTAAAGGTGATTTAGATAATGTTTCTCATGATTTAGATAATGCTTCTAAAGGTGGATTGTAATTCTGTCGCTACTCCTATGGAGCATAATTTGAAGCTTACTTCCACTGAAGGAAGTATGTTTGAAGATCCAACAAAGTACAAACAACTTGTTGGAAGTTTGAATTTTCTAACTACTACTCGGCTTGACATAAATTTTGTTGTAAGGATACTTTCTAGGTTCATGCATATGCCATGTGAAGGTCATTGGAATGCAACAAAGCGAGTGCTCAAGTATTTGAAAGGCACTCGAACATATGGCATCAAATATTCCAAAGTTGTAGATTTCCATCTCACTGGCTATTCAGATTCTGATTTTGATGGATATAAGGAGAATGAAGTCTCTACTTTTGGTTATTTGATGAGTCTTGGATCAGTAACCACCAGTTGGAGATTATGCAAGAAATTTGTTGTTGTTGATTCTACCACCAACGTTGAATATGTTGCAGCAGCTCAAGCTACAAAATAAATCATTTGGCTTCGCAAAATACTTGAAGACTTGTTGGAGAAACAAAAGGCTTCAACTCCACTACTCGTCGAGAACTCTTTTGCGATTAAGCTGGACAAGAATCCCAAGTTTCATGATCGAAGCAAACATATTAACACCAAATATCACTTGATTCGACATTATGTAGAGGCCAAAGTTATTCATTTGACACATTGTCATATTTTAGAGCAGATCACATACATATTTACAAAGCCACTGGGATGTGAAAAGTTTGAAAAGTTCAGAATGTTACTCGGCATGTCAGATGTCGGTAGCATGGGCATCCTATTCATATATTTGATGGCAGCATCAAGATAAGAAGACCATCTGATCATGCAGTTGTTATGACTTGTGTGGAAGAAGGTACACTTTAAAAATTAAATGGTACTTCATCTAATAATTCTTGTGAAAAATCTGTTAGTTTGGTGCAATAAAGTGATATCCTGTCTCCCATCTTGTTGTGGCATGTTCGATTTGGTCACATCAATTATGGCGGCATTAAAATTATGAAAAAGCAAGGTATTAAAGATCTTCCGACAGTTCCAAGAAATATTATACCTTGTGATGCTTGTATTATAGGAAAGCATTGTAAACAACCTTTTCATGGTTCTTATTTCAGATCTTCACGAAAATTAGGTCTCACACATTCAAATTTATGTGGACTTGTGCCTGTTGCAACTACAAATGGAAATAAACATGTGCTGACATTTATTGATGATTACTTGAGAATGTGTTGGGTGTATTTGTTGAAGAATATGTTACAAGTGTTTGATTTTTTTTTAAAAAATCATTTGATGATTAAAAAATCAACTCAACAGAATATGGGCATTCTCAGAACTGATAATGGTGGCGAGTACACTTCTGATGTTTTTGAACGATATTTGAAGGAAGTTGGAATCAAACATCAGACTACCATACCTTATAATCCACAACAGAATGGTGTCGCAAAACGTATGAATATAACGTTTCTCAATATGGTTAGATCTATGATGTTCTTTAGGAATGTTAAGTTGATGTTTTGGGGAGACGCAGTGCTCTGTAAGACTTATATTCACAATCGTTGTCCTTCTTCTGTCATCAATAATAAATCTCCTTATGAAATGTGGTATAATCCTCTCCCTACTGTTCAACATTTTAGAGTCTTTGGTTCTCTATGCTATGCATTAATTCCTAAACATTGACGCATCAAGTTGGGTGCTAGGTGTTGCAAATGTATTTTCTTGGGATATTCCGCTACTTCCAAATATTATAGATTGTATGATGAGGAGAACAAGAAGTTCATTCTTTCCAAAGATGTTATTTTCCTTGAATTAGATAAAAGTAATTCCACTGTTGATAAGCAACTGACTCATTTGGAGAAATTTGAATCTAAGAAGTTCTATTTTGAATCCGATAATGTTGTTCCACACAATGAAGGGGAGGTTCCCATTCTGGATCAGTGTGTGGTTCTTCCATATTTTACTCATGAGAATGTTATTTCTGAAAGAAAATTTGGATGATAGTAATGTTTCTGCAGAACCAAAAATTTCTCTTGAAGAGCCTATTGTTGAGCCTGTTTTTCAAGATGAGCAGCCATCACAACCACTTCAACAACCTTTACGAAGATCTACACGTGCTCGAAAAGTTTCAAGCAAGTATGCTGATTTTGAAACAGGGACGTCTTCTAAAGGTGATTTAGGTAATTTTTCTCATGACTATGAATTTAGTCATTGCACAATTAGCGAACCAAATTATTTTGAATAAGTTGCTAATTGTGATGAATGAAATGATGAAATGCAAAAGGAATATGATGCACTTATTAAGAATGGAACTTTGAGGTTGGTGGATCGTCTTGTAGCTGTCAAACCCATTAGTTGAAAATGGGTATGTAAGATCAAATAGAAAGCATATGGCTCGCTTGATAAATACAAGTCAATACTTGTAGCAAAATGCTACGCTCAGAAGGAAGGCGTTGAGTACACAAAGACATTTGCTCCTACAGAAAAATGGGGCACAATTAGAAACCTGTTTTCTCTTGCATATCAGAATAGCTGGAAGATACACCATATGGATGTTAAAACAACTTTTTTGAATGGCAATTTGAAGGAGGATGTTTATATGTTTTATCTTGAAGGTTTTTATTTTAAAGGCAAAGAGCAAAAGGTATGCAAATTGGTTAAGGCTTTGTATGGACTGAAACACACATCTTGTGCATGGTATGAAAAGTTAATTGAACACCTTCTCAAGTTGAATGATAAGTTATTTGATCTAGATGATGCAACTCTTTTTGTTAAGAAAATTGGAAATTCAGTTGTATATTTGGTTGTGTATGTAGATGATTTGATGCTCACAAGAAATAATGATGACTTTATAGTGTCCATTAAAGGGAATTAGTGAATGTTTTTGACATGATAGATTTAGGTTTATTACATTATTATTTAGGGATTAAGTTGATCAGAAACCCAAATATATTTTCATTTCTTAGAAAAAAGTATATTGGATAGCTATTGGACAGATTTGGGACGCAGGATTGTAATCCTGTCGCTACTCCTATGGAGCAGAATTTGAAGCTTACTTCCACTGAAGGAAGTATGTTTGAAGATCCAACGAAGTACAAACAACTTGTTGGAAGTTTGAATTTTCTAACTACTACTCGACCTGACATAACTTTTGTTGTAGGGATACTTTCTAGGTTCATGCATAAGCCATGTGAAGGTCATTGGAATGCAACAAAGCGAGTGCTCAAGTATTTCAAAGGCACTCGAACATATGGCATCAAATATTCCAAAGTTGTAGATTTCCATCTCACTGGCTATTCAGATTTTGATTTTGATGGATATAAGGAGAATGGAGTCTCTACTTTTGGTTATTTGATGACTCTTGGATCAGTGACCACCAGTTGGAGATTATACAAGAAATTTGTTCCTGTTGATTCTACCACCAAAGCTGAATATGTTGCAGCAGCTCAAGCTACAAAATAAATCATTTGGCTTCGCAAAATACTTGAAGACTTGTTGGAGAAACAAAAGGCTTCAACTCCACTACTCGTCGACAACTCTTCTGCAATTAAGTTGGACAAGAATCCCAAGTTTCATGATCGAAGCAAGCATATTAATACCAAATATCACTTTATTTGACATTATGTAGAGGCCAAAGTTATTCATCTGACACATTGTCCTATTTTAGAGCAGATCACATACATATTTACAAAGCCACTGGGATGTGAAAAGTTTGAAAAGTTCAGAATGGTACTTGGCATGTCAGATGTCCCTTCGGATTAAGGGAGGAATGTTAACTAATCCTTGGGGATTATTATTGTATAATATGTAATTAGTTTTATATCCCGTTTTTACTGTTAATAAGTTATCGAGACACAATTGTCTCGTACCTAGATTGCACAATAAGTAATTTTATCATTAATATGACGCTCTTTCATTGTGTTCTTTCATTGTGGAGTTTATTTGGGCTTGTACGTTCTCAGATCCCTTATTTCGAATTTGTTCCCTACTTGTTATTCCCTTATCTATCGAGTGAAATAAGCATATCTATTAACAATAAGGATTAGTGTGCATTTTTTTAAGCTATGCATTATTTGTTATCATTACACACATATTTCAGGTTTTATCTGATTTGTTTTAAATGCAGAGTACCAGTGGCAACAATATGCTACATATTTTTTTATGATGTATAAGAATCACTTCATTAAAAACTTTTATGATTACAATATTTTTATAATGTATAAGAATCACTTCATTAAAAACTTTTATGATTACAATACAGGTTTAGTTTTAAAATTGATCCATTATATAGTAATTTCGTAGAATTTAAATGTACAATTGGTATATATTACTTCATGTCAAGTGGAATATTCTATTGAGCTGCTCTGAAATTTACATAAAATTTTATATTTTTAAAAAAAATTTTATATATATATATAGATATATATATATATAATTATTTAAATTATATCATTTTATAATTGTAATTGTAATTGTAATTTTATAATTGTTATTCCCTTATCTATTGAGTGAAATAAGCATATCTATTAACAATAAGGATTAGCGTGCATTATTGTAAGCTATGCATTATTTGTTATCATTACACACCTTTTTCAGGTTTTATCTCATTGGTTTTAAATGCAGAGTACCAGTGACAGCAATCAGCTTGTTTAAACGTAGAGTACGAGTGGCAACAGTCGGCTTGTTTACAGGGGATGGAGTAATTTTGTTGGGACATGCCTTTAGAATTATGCAAAACATAATCACCAGGCATTTTAAGTACTCTTCCAAGTTTAGAAATATTATTGGAGGCATCCATGCTTTCTCCAAAACTAAATTCTAGAAGCCTGTTTTAACATTCCGCAAGAAAAGGCTCATTCTCAGCTGTAGAATTCTGAATGCTGTAGAGATTATAATCACCATCTCCAGTGTTAGGAATATATTTGATGTATATCCACTTTATGACTTTGCCTCCTAGTCCTTCATAAGAGAACAACCTCTTATGCAAAACATAATCACCAGGAATTTTAAGTACTCTTCCAAGTTTAGAAATATTATTGGAGGCATCCATGCTTTCTCCAAAACTAAATTCTAGAAGCATGTTTTAACATTCCGTAAGAAAAGGTTCATTCTCAACGGTAGAATTCTGAATGTTGTAGAGATTATAATCACCATCTCCTAGTCCTTAATAAGAGAAAAACCTCTAAAGGCTCTTTTCTACCAAGGCTTGCCTAAAAACATAGATTTATTGAGACCCTATCCCCTTTGTTCTTTAGCAATTAAAATAACTAAGGAAGTTAGAAATTAAAACAACTATCTTGTTATGGTAACTTTCTCCCCTCAAAATTTGTCCAATCGCATTGAGAAATTTGATAAATAACATTTTTTTTTTTTATTAATGACAATATAGGATTAAATCTTAAGATTCGTATAAAAAAACGAAGTCGTTTACGGAGGCAGAGGAATTCCCTAGAGGTCAAAAGTGGCCAAAATCCGGGATTTTTTTTTCAAAAAATCTTGTAGAGGCAGTGTTTGAATCATGTTTTTGATGGTGGAAATGAATTCAACACCATCAAAAACGTCTAGGATACCTAAACTTTTGAAGTTTAACAACTATAACTTGGATTTACAAAAATCCTTGTCGGATTTTCTCTAAATATGACCGGAATTTCCATAACTTTCCGAGCAATTCCTCTGGCTCGTTAGACTATGGCTTAAAAAACACATTAGTTATTCTATTTTCCTGATAGTTTTATTTAAAAATATATATATATTATCATGTTGAACAAAAAATTATGAGGGAATGTCCATGCTTTTGTTTTTTTACACATTGCTCTCACTTTTTATTTATTGTGCAAGAGAATATATATGTATAGATGAAGATTTACTATTTAAATATTTTTTTATTAATTTAATTTATAATTTTAGAATAAGACAAGTTTAATACCTATAATTAATATTTAAATTTTTTTATATAAAATTTGGTTTATAGTTTTCTATTAATTCAATACAATGCACTATTTTTATTTATTATTTTGGATATTATGTAACGATTTTTAAATAAAAAATTATAAATTTTTTAAATTTTAATATTTTTTTTTTGCTTTCCACCACATTTGATATAATTTGTTTTCAATATTTTTAAGAAATTTACGTAAAATATATAAAAATTCTTTAAATCTTGATTTTTTAAGTTTGTTTTACTTCTTTAATTAATTTTACGTATGTGAGATTATATAAATAAGTCAAGAGCAAAAGAAATTTGTTTATGTATATTTAATTATATAAAAATCTAGATCTTCAAAACAACCCCTGCACATTGGAAACAAAAACTCGCTCAAAAGTAGGATGCCACATCAATAGTCTAGGTGGCACTTCTCCAAGTGCGATGTCGGAATTTGTACAACTCATATTATCTTCTCATCTAAATTTGAGCCCAGTGCTTCCAACATGTTTATGAATTTATCCGAACTACCCAACTCATTTAAATATTCAATATGTAATAAACATATACCATACCCATATAGTGACGTGTGGTGTGGTTTGACGGTATAGTATCTTGTTATGGTGTGTGGTTCAAGGAGTATATTTTTTAATGAGTTTCTGTTTTTGCCGAAATTATAAGAAATTAGTATATTTGTCTTACAAGTTGTTAGATGTACTCTTGGTGTTGTAGTGGTAGCTACGAGGATTGATCTTGGGTCTCCCTTAGATTAGCCCTGATAGTTACCAATTCACCACATGGTATAAAAAATAAAAAATAAACATGTACCACACCCGGGAAGCTAGCCAATGGAAAGCCCAAGTGTAGATTTTATATGTTGGAAAATTCTTTCTATTTTTTATGAACATGAACCCAATCACATGGATGGATAGTATATTACTAAGATGCCTTATATGATAATATATTCTTACTAAGATGCCTTATAAACACATGCATGTGACTTAAATTTGTATAAAATGGATGCATGGTGAGGCAATATATAATTACTAAATATAAGTTTTAGAGATAGATAATCATGTTAAAAATATCAATTCATGTTTAGTTAAAAATGCTTATTTCATTGAATGTAATAAAAGTTATTTTCCTAAATTTGATGAACACTATTAATTTGGAACTTTTATGAACACTATTCGTTTAAGACTTCACAAAGGGGGTTTACCTATGCAAATTATTCATTTTGTTTATTACTATTAATCTTATTAAAGAAAATGAAAAAATATGATGTAATGTTTAACTTTGAATACTCACAACATAAATAATGATATACTAAAACTCCCGATATATGGTAGCAATCAACTTATTTGAGTATATAACATAGAGTGGATGGGCATTAAGAATGGAATTGGAGGTAATTTATCCATACTCTATCCTAAATAGTGTGTTAAAGACCTTTGAATGAATAGTAAATCTTAAATAGTGTGTTAAAGACCTTTGAATGAATAATAAATCTGTTAAAATAAATTTGAGTTTTGAATATTTTAACAATTTAGTGATGAGATGAATGGGTATGCAAAGTGAAATGGTTTATATGTTCTCTTTCTTATTAATTTTATAAGAGAAATGGATTAATAGATAAATAGTTTGAGTATATAAATATTATTATTATTATTATCAAATTTTAAGGTCACATCCTAGCCGAACACCACATTGGTGTATGAGACCCCCTTATTTGTGGGACAAGGGGCCCACCTCTACCAAGGCATACATACACTACGACTGACCTCTTAGGAGGAAACACGTGCTCTTAATCATTAGGACCAATCAAGTTGTATATAATTTAGTGGTTATAACATTTAATTTAGGGTAGTAAAAAATATTCTCTAAATTTAATTGTCTTATTGTATTTATAGTATTTATCAAATATGTTTTTGAGGGAACAAATTTTTAGCAATTTATAGTTATTTTTCACTTATATTTATTAGTTAAAAAAATAACAAGTTATTTTTAACATATCAACCTTGTAGCCTCGAGGGTTAGCGCAATTTAATCACCTTTACTATTAAGAGATCATAGGTTCAATTACATGGATAGTCTCAGGGGTGATTGCACGGGCAAAGGGTTATCTCAATTTAAACTCATTTACTATTAAGAGATCATAGATTCAATTATCTAGATAGTCTCGGGGGTGATTGAGCCAGCAAAAGGTGAATATACTGATCGCCGACTGAAACCCAGAGCCACCCATTGGGACAAGTAGGATCACCACCACCACAGTTTTCACGCCATGTCACCTGCTTCAAATTCGTGCTACTTGGGGCCACGAACCGATTTCCTTCACTTCTGATGGTTGGATGCATGCTTCCTCCAATGGCATACGATCCCCACGGTTCATAATTGTTATTCACTACGTGCGCGTAACCGAATCTAACTCTGACATCATAAAACAAACAAACATTGTTGTTATCATTTTAATTGAATATTAGTTGGCGATGAACCACATTACCTAATCCAAAAAATAAACAACATTAGCTAGTTTGAAACTTCAAATGAATCCCAAAAAACCTACTCACTGAATTGTTGTTAGTACCTTAACCTAATTTAAGGTTTGGGGTTTGAGTGCATGAGAGAAAAACTAAAAGCGGGATAAATTTACCTCGGCATCCTCTGCGTGAGGCCTGGTCCGAAGTGGTTGTATGCCACTGTTACCTTCAAGTTTTTATCACCGTCATATGTATCGTCGTGCCCTAATAGCATCGTCTGCATGCATGTGTGGTTTCATAAGTTGGTTAATTAGACTTGAAAGTCGATGGTAATCCTATCTGATTAGTCTGCATGACTGTGTGTATAGACTGTGGGGTTGTACGCACTGTCATAGGTTTTATGACAACCGGTTCTGCGGTGGGGTTTATGGTTAGATTAACTATGCGTATTATATATAGTCGTGGAGAAATGTCGTGAGAATTAAATATGCAGTGCGCATGGATTATATGGCCGCGGGGATTTATAAGGAGCGCGTGGCTCCATAATGTCTCTAACTGTTCGCAGCGAAAGCGTGGATGATTATATACCTAGATCTATCACAATTAAAATCCGAGCGCGTGGGTTCCTTTGTTATTTTTGACCGGAGAGAGAGGGAGCATCCACTTAGGAGGAAAAACTCTAAGCAGCGAACAGTGAACCGAATCCATATAAAAAGGCAGCGTAATGTATGTTGAATTGCTTATCTTTTCTGAATTGTCAAAGGAGTGGGCATAGGAATGTTGATAATTCTCTTGTGGCGACCGTGGGAGGACAAATATGGCGGATTTTGGTGAACCGAAGAATAAGAATTGCGCTGTTTTTGAATGAGTTCAGGTAATATATATATAACCTGTGTGTTTAATACTTTGTACACGAAGCCTCCAGCATCAAATACTTTGTAACCTGCGTATTAAATACTTTGTATTCAATACTTTGTGTTTACTTGTTCTAAGTACAACATTAGATATGATAAAGAGTTATGAGTAAAGAACCGTCGATGCCTAAAAGGCGGGGTTACAGTATTTGAAGGTGCATGCTTAGGGATATATCATGTGGTTTTATTTTGTTCACGCTGAGAGGTGGATCGATTGTTGTTACATCTGCCAGATTGTTAAAGATTGAAGGGTGCAGTAAAGCCATGGACCGAATCCTGAATGAAATGTTTAAATTGTATTCTGATAGGATGGGGGAAATTGACTGAGGTTGATAGGATGGGGGAAATTGACTGAGGTTGTTGATTTGAGGCGCAAGAAAAGATTCTGGTTTGCAGGCTTAGGCGTCTAGCCCTGCATCATGTATGAGACCCCCTTATTTGTGGGACAAGGGACCCACCTCTACCAAGTCATACATACACTACCCATGACCTCTTAAGAGGAAACACGTGCTCTTAATCATTAGGACCAATCAAGTTGTATATAATTTAGTGGTTATAGCATTTAATTTAGGGTAGTAAAAAATAATCTCTAAATTTAATTGTCTTATTGTATTTATCAAATATGTATGTTTTTGAGGGAACAAGTTTTTAGCAATTTATAGTTATTTTTCACTTATATTTATTAGTTAAAAAATAACAAGTTATTTTTAACATATCAACCTTGTAGCCTCGAGGGTTAGCGCAATTTAAGCACCTTTACTATTAAGAGATCATAGGTTCAATTATCTGGATAGTCTGAGGGGTGATTGCTCCGGCAAAGGGTTATCTCAATTTAAGCACATTTACTATTAAGAGATCATAGATTCAATTATCTAGATAGTCTCGGGGGTGATTGAGCCAGCAAAAGGTGAATATACTAATATATTAACAAACGAGTAAGTAGCATGATAGTATTTCGTTTCTAGGCCTAATAACTTTGTTGATAATAATAAACAAACAATTACCAACACAAACAAAAGTATGCTACATATTTTTTTATGATGTATAAAAATCACTTCATTAAAAACTTTTATGATTACAATATTTTTATAATGTATAAGAATCACTTCATTAAAAACTTTTATGATTACAATACATGTTTAGTTTTAAAATTGATCCATTATATAGTAATTTCGTTTTTCGTATATACTATTTCATGTCAAGCGGAATATTCAATTGAGCTGCTCTGAAATTATATAATTTCGTAAAATTTAAATCTACAATTTTTTCGTATATACTATTTCATGTCAAGCGGAATATTCAATTGAGCTGCTCTGAAATTTACATACATATTATTATTATGCAATTTTTTATTTTAAAAAAATTTAATTATATTATATATAAATATATATATATATATATATATATAATATAATCTATTTTAGAATAATAATAAAAAATACATTTTTTATAATAAAATTTATAATTCAATAAAAAAAATCATACGACCAAATTCGTGTAATAAAAAACCCAGAAAATAATATAATATAATTTTAGTCATCTTATTAACAAAATTAGATATTTGCAAATACATAGAATATTCATAACTCAGAGTCACGGGTAACTCAGTTCAGAGCTCCCGCCTGCGTAGTCATCGCTTGCACTGAGCTCCCACGACCAACTGCAAATTGTTGCGCTGCACTATATGGTGGAACAGCCGTTCCTTTACCAGAAGCATTGAAGTATGCTCCATTCAGAAACTGATCGCCGGCTGAAACCCAGAGCCACCCATTGGGACAAGTAGGATCACCACCACCACAGTTTTCACGCCATGTCACCTCCTTCAAATTCGTGCTACTTGGGGCCACGAACCGATTTCCTTCACTTCTGATGGTTGGATGCATGCTTCCTCCAATGGCATACGATCCCCACGGTTCATAATTGTTATTCACTACGTGCACGTAACCGAATCTAACTCTGACATCATAAAACAAACAAACATTGATATTGTTGTTATGAATATTAGTTGGCGATGAACCACATTACCTAATCCAAAAAATAAACAACATTAGCTAGTTTGAAACTTCAAATGAATCCCAAAAAACCTACTCACTGAATTGTTGTTAGTACCTTAACCTAATTTAAGGTTTGGGGTTTGAGTGCATGAGAGAAAAACTAAAAGCGGGATAAATTTACCTCGGCATCCTCTGCGTGAGGCCTGGTCCGAAGTGGTTGTATGCCACTGTTACCTTCATGTTTTTATCACCGTCATATGTATCGTCGTGCCCTAATAGCATCGTCTGCATGCATGTGTGGTTTTTTAGAATATTTTTGAAATTTACAAATTAAAATATTAATTTAGGAAAAAATAGTAAATAATAATTACTCGTTCCTTAATAATAAGAAGTATCTCTTTATTAATTAAAATCTACGATAAGAATAAGTTTAGCTTGCCTTGTCATGGTTAAAAAAGTGATTGTTGGAAATAGTAACTGCTGTGGAACCTAGTGTGACATCAAGCAGACCATCTTCGCACTTGGAGAGGGTGTTGTGGTCGATCCATATATCAGTGGAACCCGTTACAGATATAGCATCTCCGTCCCTTGCGTCCATCAATTGCACACCACCATTACCCTCCGCCACCCGAACATTGCCCCTCGCGTTGGGCACACAATTACTGATTTGCAAGCCATGAATAATAACGTTCTTCACATTGTCGATGCGCAGGCAGGGCCCATTACCAATCTGGACTTTGGCTCCCCTTGCATCGATAGTTTTCTGGCTTGTCACAATCAGGGGCATCTGAAGCTTGATGATCATATCCTTAGCAAAAACAATCCACAGTGGATTCTTACGTGTCACCCCATATCTCAAACTACCAGGCTGCGGATCTGCGGCATTGTCCTCCGGGGTGGTGACTGTGTATATTTCTCCTGCTTTTCCTCCTTGGGCTGCGCTTCCGAAGCCTATGGCGCAATCTGCCAGCTTCTTTCGATTCTGTTGCCAGTTTCCATTGTTCCAGCAGTTGTCAATGGGGTTGTTGCTGGCTGAAAAACACAGGGAGGCCTGCAACAACACAGAAGCTAATAAAATACATGCTGCTCCAGTGATAGAGGCAGAGGCAGATAGTTTGAAGGCCATAATTCCTTTGATCTGCCCAGTATTTGCAACTGGAGTAGTAGTATCAGATTCGATCTGAATTTATGAAAGCTTCATGTTCTGGTTTTGGCTGTACGTTAAACCCAATTTATATACCAAGCTTGAACCGAAATAATTCAACCATCCATGCTTATTAAAGTGTGAAGATCCGGGAGAACCCATCTTAGTTTTAAAATCGTAACCATTTGAGATATTTTTATCAAAAATATTTAAATTTGTAAAAGATTGATTGATTGATTAGTCGATAATATTTTCAAATTTATAAAACATTAAAGTGTGAAGATCCGGGAGAACCAATCTTAGTTTTAAAATCGTAACTATTTGCGATATTTTTATCAAAAATATTTAAATTTGTAAAAGATTGATTGATTGATTAGTCGATAATATTTTCAAATTTATAAAACATTAATACAATTTTAGAGAAAACTAACTAACAAAAAAAATCTAAAAATTAACCATCTATTATATATTAAAATAACAATATCAAAACAATATCATATACCGATGAAGTTCGTTATATTCAATTTTCAATTTATTATGTTTTAATTTTATCGTTATATTCAATTTTCAATTTATTATGTTTTATATTAAAATTAAATAAGTTATTTATTACTATTGATGGATACAGCGTAAAAAAAACTTGATTTTGTAATGAAGCGGCGATGGGATTTGCTCTGAATTCTATTTAAATTAAAAAAAAATAATAATAATAATAATAATTATAAAGCAACATTCCAAAATACAAATTAAAAACAACAAATATTTAGTTATTACACTAACCATTAATTTTATGACAAACTCTGTATTAAAAGTTACTGTGTTTGTTACACTGGAAAATGTTGGAGAGAGAGCTTTCATTCTATAAATATCTCGTTTAGTTCTCTTAGTGGTTTTCAAGTAGGTAACCCATCTGCAGAAGAGCTTTACTACTGAAAAGCTGCTATAGGTATCGTACAATATAAATAACCTTAATCTGGAGGAAAACGGTTTATTGAAAAACAGACTATAGGTGACCTGTTTACACCTGTTGAGATACCCGTGTCTGTGCAGACAAGGTGAAAACTTTGTGAACAAAATGAGAGCAAAAGTAAGAACCACAATGTATGGAAACCCTAACTGAATCTTGTAAGATCCACGCTGTGTGGAAACCCTAGGTAATTCTGAGCATAAGAATTACACTTATGGACATATCTTAGAGCCTTTATGGAAAATTAGAATATGTATCTAAATAATTTAAGAAATACTGCGAGGAAAGGAACCATTAATATAACCCGAGCATATGAAGAAAAAAACTGGATGTAAATGAAAGACTGGAACTTCTTTTGACGAAATAACATTTATATATTTTGAAAGACTGGAACCTTTTTTTTTAAGAAATTAAGGAGTAGACTGTTTTAAAATAAGACTGGTGCTAACTTAGAAATTCAAACAATTATGAGGCCTATTGCATGCACAAAACCAGCCATGTAAACTAGAGGATTTTGCCAAAGAAGCTAGAACTGTGAGTGAATAACGAGCGCAAATAATGGTGCAAATACCAGAATAACGAGCGCAAATAATGGTGCAAATACCAGACCTCTGTGCACCCTAATTGGATAGCCACGGACAGAGGCCACCAGCAGAGAATAAGTCATAGAAATAAAACTTAACTTATTTGAGAGATAAAACCCTCATACCAAATTGAAACAGCTGACACTGTGTTCACCAATATAATTCTGGTTATTAACAATACTGTAAATGATAATAGAATTACCCCTCCAACCCAAGACTAAAACCCAGAATAACCCAATTTAAGACTGTGATGCATACAAGCTTATAACGAAAAACAGAACCATCACTTCTGGTTATTAACAATACTGTAAATGATAATAGAATTACCCCTCCAACCCAAGACTAAAACCCAGAATAACCCAATTTAAGACTGTGATGCATACAAGCTTATAACGAAAAACAGAACCATCACTTCCACCTAGAGTAGAACCACAATATGGAAAAGCAATCGAAACAAGCTGAATAATAACCCGTAGAGGAAATAATATCCATGGTCGCTTATTAGAATAGAGAAAAGAACAGCTGACCATAACTTAAATGTGAAAGTCAAACGACATATATATATACGTATTCATGAGAAGAGACAAATGTTCAGATTTATACCACTTCAAAGCCGCAGTGTTTCCGGCGTCAAAACCTTACAAGGACCCCTGCTCTTACAACTGAGCGGGCCAAAACCTAAGGTATTAAAACTGAACTTTATCGTTTACATTCTCACAGAGTACATACAGAAGAATACCCTTTATCGGGCAGCGGGTAACATGGAGTGAAGCCCCTCCAGGAAAACCTCAAACCCTTTCAGGCAAAGTCTGGAAAACCAACCTAATAAGGGAAAAACAAAGTAAAATGCCACTTAAACAAGTGCATCCTTTTCCTCCACAATCCAGATAGTTAATGTGGACAAAGACATACCCGAAAGGACTTCGCGCGCCATGTCTGGGAGGGGAGCTGCCTCACCTTCACATCCGGTAGCACTCCACAGTCTCACCATTACACAACCTGCGAACAACAATTTTCGGGTAGTGATGCTGACATTCTCACATAAGAAAGAAAGCAAACTCAAGGAAAAACAGTGCATGGAAACGACAGAGTAAACGTAATCACCTGGCAGTGAGTAGAGTTGACCAAATCCCATGGGTGAGAAACCACCAGACCACCTCTGCAACATGTAGTAGGTGCAAGGCCTCTAGTCTTCGGATCGAGCAACCTTCAAACAGAGTAAGGAAACCGAATAGGGTGCCAGAGCCAAAGGTAAGAAATGAGTCCCAAACCCTTGCAAGCGAGACTAGAGTGCGATGGAATGGCTTGGATTTCCACCATCGATGCGCCGGAGGATCCCGAGGGAAGCTGGTTTGGGGTAAGT
>APFE031046393.1:0-19223 GCA_000404065.3 Pinus taeda
TAGAGAGAACCTGTGTACCCAGAGATAAACATGTTTTCAAGTGACTTTCTCTCTCTTTGAAGTTTTGACATGAAGAGCAGAGGTATGGGGCTTGACAAAGAGGACAATGTGGCTATTGATAAGGCCACATAGACTTCAGATAGTCAAGGTGACAAATTTCAGTGTAACAGTTGCCACCGCTAAGATCTAGAAGAATGGGCAAGAAAATCTAGAGGAGGGGGAATGTATTTTCCACTCACAAATGTGGGTGGAGGGTTTTCCGCTGCAATTCATTGTTGACAATGGGAGCCAAAAGAACCTCATATTAGCAGAGGTCGTGAAGTGGCCAGGACTACTGACCATACCACACCCACAACTGCACAACATCAGCTGGCTTCACCAAGGATGAGATCTCCGAGTCCGCCATCAGTTCCAGCTTCCTTACAACATCAAGCCCTTAACAGATGAGGTATTGTGTGATGTTGCACCTCTTGATGTTTTTGATGTATTATTAGGCCAACCATACTTGTGGAAGTGACATGCTATGTATGATTCAAGGCCTCGCACTGTTATTATTTCTTTGTGTAATACATTATACAGGACACTGGAGGTAGCCCCAGCTACCACCACTTCTTTGATCTTTGCTAAGAAAGGCAATAATATCATCTCCCAAACTAGGAAATTTATTTTCTTTCTAGTTTTCTCTCAAAGTAAGGGGAATATCATAGCAATATCCATGGCCCCCGAGAAGGGTTCCTCCATGTAGCAGAAGCAGGTGGATATGATCATGAAAGGATATAGGGACATCTTCTCCTCACCAACACGGGTACCGTTACACTGTCAGGTCAAGCATTCGTTCAATCTAACTCCCGGAGCATCTCTACCCAACGGGTCAATATATCATCGCTCCATTATGGAAAATGCCAAGTACAAGCAGTGACAAGATCAACATCATGTGTCACACAAGTTTCAGGTGGGTTACAAAGTTTAGTTGCATTTGAAGAAAGAATGCCTTACCAAAGCCCATCAGAAGCTCAGACCACTCTGATATCGTCCTTACACCATTAACAAAGATGTGCGAAATAATGCTTTGGAGCAAAACATTCCCCCATTCCTTGGCTTGCACCGAGTGTTCAATGTGGACCACCCTCGACAATGCTTCCCACCATTACTGGACACATTAGATATTATAAAACAACTCACCAGTGACCAAGTTTAGCATAAGTTTCCCCATCTCATGGAGGCACTCAACGCAATGGGGAGCATTGCTTCCTAAGGGGGGAGGAATGATCCAGGTGGATATTTGTTACACAAAAAATTGTCACCATGACTTTCTACAGTTTGTGTGAGTCCATCAATACTCATACATCCCTCTTTTTCAAGTCTTAAACCTCATCTCTTCATGTCAAGCCTTGAAAATGGGAGAAATACCTTAAAAATGTCTCAAATCCTAGTTTTGCACTTTCTCCTAGTATTGCCCGCGGTGCCGCACCTAATGGTCATGTTTCCTGCGAACCTGACTGCTCTGTATATTGAGTGATGGGTGCAAACCCCTGTAAAAGTTAAAAAAACATGAGTTCATTCTTAAAAATTTATCTTGGGTCACTTCTAGACACTTCTAGAAGGAATATTACGCTGGCAAGTCTGCTCCACCTTGGTTCATCCATTCCATAACTAAGGGAGCTAACTCCATGATATGAGGTGAATATCCCATTGAAGGAGGAACTTCTCCCTTCAATGGTGGACCTGCAACTTCCTCCATTTGCACTATAAATTTATGCATTGGGCTGGTTATAGAGGAGGTTGAAAGCTGAAGATTCTTGAGGGTAAATACTGCTGGAAACTAGACTTCCTTTTTGAGCTTGTGAGAGAAAAGATCACATACTTTCATGTCATTTGGGAAGTGAGTGAGGCTTGTCAAAGTAGAGGAGACTCCTGCTGGACCTTGGAAAGAACTTGTGCAACACCAAGGCAAAGGTTGTAAGGTTCTTTTATTCATAAATTTAATACAATCAAGTTTGTTTTTCTCAATGAGCTATCTCTAATGGTTTGTTTTATGAGCTTCTTGATCTTCATAATGAACATGTTTTGTTATACGTAGGTATGTTTTGATGTGTGCTTGTTTGTGTATGCAGGTTATTAAACAAGAACTGCTTGAAGCTGTTGGGATAAAACTGCCTCAAACAAGCGTTGGACCGAGGTAGGGTATATTACACTTCTTAGTATTCATTAATGAATTGAAACATGTTTAGATTAAAATAGGTTTACTTGTGCTCTTTGTTGCTAAATATCATTAGATACTAGGGAGATCGGTCTTGTCTGCAAGAACGATTTATCTGGCCAACAAATTGGTGACTCCGCTGGGGACGGGATTTGATTGTTTAATTTTCCTTTTTCTTTGATTTGAGAAACTTGATTTTTGGTTTCTAGTTTTTGCTTGATGTGTGTGAGATTGGGTAGTGTGTAGGTCCTAGATTTTTTTTTTGTTTTTAGAAATTTTTACGAGGATCGCACGTTTTGTTTGAGTTACAGTGGCGACCTGTCTGCACTGTTACTTTACTGCACAGAGTGGTACCACACCTGGTTTCACTGGGTGCCTGCAGACCCTGTCAAAATTTTTGAAAATCCTAAAAACCTTTTGTCCAGTTTAGTTTAGATTATTTTATAGTTTTTAGTCTCTGCCCAGATCTGCATATATCCTGTCAAAAAGCCTTGTTTATGAGTTTCTTTCAGCAAATTCTTCCCCTAATCAATCTTCATTAAGTTAATTGGGTGTTTTGAGTATGAGTGTTAATCGCCTTTGAGTGTTTTTATTTTTTGATCGTTGGAACTCTCACCCAATTTTCTCGACTTGCACTTGATTGGTTCTTAGATTACATTAGAATCATATTGTGTTTGAGAATTCTCTTGCATAGATCACATTTGCATAATTAGAATTCTCATCTTCAGAATATGAATGAAAAATGTGCATAGATTACATTTCATACTTTTCAAGTGAATTGTGCATAGATTTTGCATAGTTTACATTATGAAAAATCAATCGTAGATTTAGATCAGTTTTCTTTGATTTGAATTTACACAAAAACAAAAAATAAAAAAAAATGTTTTGAAATTGATTTGCATTAGTTTATCTTAATGAAATTAGTGCATTAGAGAATTTGTTATATTTTCTCTTAATGATCATTTTTTGCATTGTTGGAAGTGAATGGAAACTCTCTCCTTACTTTAGTTAGGATTCATCGAATTGAAAAGATTACATTATCATATTCGATTGCATTCAGTTTTGGGTCAGGTCATAACACCATTGGTGTCATATCCATTTACCCTTTTGAGTAATAATAGCCTAAATAACACAGTGACTAATTAAAATTCATCTAGCAATTTTTACATTTTTAGGGCTCTTTCCACCAATCTAGCTTAGGCTAGTGTCTTGGAATAGGTTTTAGTTAACTCTCAAAGACAGTAAAACAAACAAGTAGTCAATCTTGCGGTAGGAAATAAATCCAATTGTTTCATCTATGCTCTGGGAAATCTCCTCTTAAAGGAGAAGCATGAGATCATATTTGAACCAGTGAGGTAATCAATCCTTCCTCATTGGGAACGAATAGCAGATATACATGTATTAAAAACGGTAAACCTCGGATTGACCATTTTCGAGGAGCTTGGGGTCACTTGTTGGTAAAACTTGGATTATGTCAAGGAGCCTTCAAGGGGATTGAGCTTTGTTACTCTGCCCTTGCATGTGTATCAGAACGTAGAATGTTCCCCCAGATATATTTGTTTCTATTGGTAACCTTAGTGGCCATTATATATAGGATTCTTTCCTAAGGTGACGGTGGAGGGAAGATCCCACTGTACCTGAACTAGACGTCGACTAGACTCACTTGGAATATCTGGGGGGTTTTCTTCACTCGAGATGGTTTTGTGAAGAAACGTGTGCTAGTCTGTTTCATTAAGCAGGTTGTCGGGGTAACTGTTCCAACCGCCATTTCTGTATTGAATTCTGCGACATTGGATTTCATCACCAACTAGTGTTTTCGATACGGAAAGTTACTGTTTGTGTGTGGTTTGACTCCTAGATTTGATAGCGCGTGTTAATTTGTTTGTTTTTACTTTAGAGACCATAGGTGTGAATTGTGAATTTTAATTGTTAGGTGTGAATTGTGAATTATTAATTTTAGCTTTAAATTGTTAATAAAATTCATTGAAGTTGAATATAATGGCAAATGTTCCGGAATTTACCAACCAAGGAACCCCTCCTAATGAGAATCCTAGTACTTTTCCTTACTTTGAAAATGTTGGTCTCCTTATATGGCTACTTTATCATTACCTGGATTTACAATAGGTTTACCGATATAGTTATTTTCAAATTCGTTGGCCCCAAATACTCCAATTGTTCCACCTCAACCAAATGCTTCACCTCAACAGAGTTCACCATCTCAACATCACCAACCTTCTGTTGACCCTTTACCTTCTTCGCCTAATTTTTCTTCCTCCATTTCTTCCTCTTCGCTTGGTAAAAGCCTCGATGCTAGTAACCAGGTGGCTAAGAAGAAGAAGAAAAGGAAGAAGAAGAAGAAGCAAGATAAGAAAAAAGTCAACCAACCAACCACCACTGTAAGTGTTAGTTGTGTTGAAGAAAAATCCAACATGCATCATAAACCAAAATACCCTTGCAGGCTTTGTAAGGGTGACCACTTCCTTATCAATTGTCCTGGTATTCCAAAGGTTTGGAAGTATGGTCAGAAAAATCTCATCAATTGTCCATTGATCCATCAACCAGTGATAGTCAGGTTCCTGGGAAAAAGTGTAAAGTTAGGTTTCCTTGTAAGTTATGCAAAGGGAGTCATCAAACTCACTTTTTCCCTCACATGGATGAAGCCTCAAAATTGTTGGAAAACCTTACTATTCCACAGCAAGAATTTCCAACTGGTTATCGTAAACTTTCTCCCAACCTACCATCAAGTGATAGAGTGATTGATCTAATTTCAAGTACACTCGATCCCACTCTTCCATTGGAGAGTGAAAATCATATCACTCAGGTTGATGATACATTAGTTGATCAAGTGGTCAATTCAATTTCACATTCGACCGATCCCACTCTCCCTTTAGAGAGTGATCTTCATACCATTCAGGTTCTTCTTGTTACGTTAGATTCTTCTATGCCAGGGGGCATTTCACCTGTTTCTACAGAACCCCCTCCAAGCACTACGGTCTTTTCCTTTGATTGGAATAGACTGATAGAACCTAGTCTTCCTCCCTCCATCCCTTTCCAAATCATTGTCAAGGCTGGTACTAGGGTTACACCGCACGCAGGTAGATGAAGGTGCTTCTGTTAGTATTTTATCCTCAACTGCTTGGAAAGCTTTGGGTTCCCCTCAGCTTGTGCCTATTTTGCAGAATCTGAAAGCTTTTAACAGAACCATTAGTGAACCTTTAGGGATCCTTCCTAAGTTTTCTATTACTTTGGAAGGTAAAACTGTCTATATTGATCTTATGGTAGTTCGAGGTCCCTTGGATTTCAATTTACTCCTTGGGCGTGACTATGCTTATGTAATGAAAGTTGTTGTATTGACACTCTTTCGTGTGATGTCTTTCCCTCACAATGGAAATATTGTGACTGTAGACCAGCTTTCTTTCCCTAGTCTTGTTTCAATTACCAATAATATGACACCCCTAAATTTTCCTGATTCTAAAGTGGTATCTACCTCACCACGGGTTAATTATGTGGCAACTAGTCCAATGTTTTCAGTTACCGATGTAAGTGAGCCTCTCACTATTTGCTCATCTTCCTTTGATTTAGATCCAGTAATTGACATGGAAAGCTCTATTGGATTTCTTGAACGCGATGTTCTTATCCATCTTGAGTCCCTTGACATGTGTTCCTTCCAGAGAACTATTATTCCTTCTAATGAAGACCTCTTGGAAGCCATGATCAAGGTGTGTCCATTGACATATCTTTCTTCAAGTTGGAAGCCATAATTAGTTGACGCGAGGATAGTTTGTTCCTGTCTCAACCTCGTTAAAAAATGAAACAAGAAGTCTTGAGCATAGTTCCTTGTCTTGTGTCAAGCTCATTAAAAAATGAAACAAGGATAGGTTATATAGGTAGATTGTAGAGAGTAGACACGAGGATAGTTTGTTCCTGTCTCAACCTCATTTAAAAAAAAATGAAACTAGGAATCATGATCATAGTTCCTTGTCTTGAGTCAAGCTCGTTAAAAAATGAATCAAGGATTTTGGAGCATAGTTCCTTGTATTGTGTCAAGCTCGTTAAAAAATGAAACAAGGATAGGTTATATAGGTAGATTGTAGAGAGTAGAAATTATGAGCATAGTTCCTTGTCTTGTGTCAAGCTCGTTAAAAAATGAATCAAGGATTTTGGAGCATAGTTCCTTGTCTTGGTGTCAAGCTCATTAAAATGAAACAAGGATAGGTTATATAGGTAGATTGTAGAGAGTAGGAATTATGAGCATAGTTCCTTGTCTTGTGTCAAGCTCATTAAAAAATGAAACAAGGAGTCTCAAGGAAAGTTCCTGTTACTGAGTCAACCTCGTTAAAAAATGAATCAGGCATGAGGACAGTTCTTTTCTTGTGTCAACCTCATTAAAAAATGAAACAACTCCCTTCTCGAATTGAGCCTTGAAAGTAAACCTTCATTTCATCCACCTGGTTGAATGCAATGAAGCTTGGGGGGCATATACCTCATTTTGCGTCGTTATGCTAGGGGGCATGTGAACTTATAACAAGCATAGTTTTTCATTTCAAGCTTGTATAAACATGAAACTAAATCCAAGAAAAGTTATCTTTGGTTCAAGCTTTTGTAAAAATGAACTAATACCCATTTTACATCTCGTGATTGCCATCTTTATCTGCTACATTTTGTTAAATGAGCCTTGGTTGTTTTCATTCCATCGCCACCATCTCTTTGGCTGATCATATGCTTTCATTTGGTTGTTTTTCCTTTCCTGAGGGGCAGCAGTTATGAGTGGTTTTGTTAGCCAGTCTCTTGACTATTACATGATTGAGTAGTTCCACCATTGTCGGAACCAGTTGCTACCCTTTATACCACTCGTTCCTCTAGGATGAGTCCTCTTTAAGCTCTTTTCTGACTCGTACAATATGAAAAGATTGTTGAGTTTTTCTTTTTAGACTCGTTAAAACGGAATTAAAAATACGGTCCACTTACAACTCTTTTCTGACCGTATAAACATGAAAAGATTGCCAGACTTTTGTTGTTTCGATTTCGATATTGGTAATAAAACGACGTGTTTTCGATCGCTTTTTTACTTTTTCATATTGAAGGCACTAATTATGAAAAGTACTCCTTGATCGTAATGGTCAAGCGGTTCTCTCAAGTATTATTTTATACGTTTTCGGGCTTGGGAGACACAAATTTACGAAAAAGGACAACCGTGGAGTTTTCTTAAGTTTTTCTTCTGACTCCATAAAATTGAAAAACACTGAGTTTCTCCTATACTAGACTTGTTAAAATATCACAGTAAAGGATCTATACAATTACAAACAGGAACGGACCACTCCTTCTTAGGGTTCGAATCTAAACTAAGTTGGACTCATCCGAAGGATGAGCTTATAACCAAGCAAATGTTATCCTCCTCAAGCTTGTCAAAAATAAAGAGGTACTTGCCAGAAATGGTGGGGGATAATGAGAAAAATGAACTTGTTTGTTGTACTCTGTCTTTGAAAAAACTTTCCATCACTCTTGAACACGACACTTTTATCCACCTGGGTTGGGAAATCCTTTACCTAACAGTTAATCAAACCACTTTGAAAGTCTTCAACCCGTTTCCAAGTTTTAACTTTGGGTCAACTATCACCAAGCCATCTATTGTGTCGTTACATGTTCAAGAGGTCTGTGCAAATAAACCATTCACCTGCAAAATATTTGTCATCCATCATTGACCATCCCTGAGTTAGTTCTTGCTAAACGTATTTCTTCAGACTTGACCTATGATTTCGTGTTATGGGCTTGCCTATGACGGATCATTTTATATCGACTCCAACTCATTATCTAGAAAAATGATCTAGAAATTGACCTTCGATCAACGGATTCCGTGACATGTTCGACATCGACTCATTCATTCACATCTCATGGATTGTACTAGGTATTTTGAGGGCCATTGACATTACTGGTGGTTCTTCTCACACTTGTTAACATTTTACATCATTGACTGGTAATCAAGTGGTTTCTCCCATGTTCGACTTCGACACATCCATTCACATGGGTAGAATCGTACTGGTTCAGAAAGTAGAAATGAAGACCCTGGATCTAGTTTCCACCATCCAGGCTGCGAGGAATTTTTTTACTATTCATAAATAGATGGCTATGTCCATACTATGTCCATGTGTTCCTACTTGTGATGTAATAGAAAATCATTCCTGTAACAGAGCAGTTTTTAGATAGTTCTTAGTCAGTTTTCATCTGAGTATGGGAATGCCTACCTCAGCGATGATATGTTCACATATATATATTTTGCATTGAATGTTTTTACAGGTTCGACCGGGGTATCCACAGGTAGATCCTTGAAATGATAAAGTTCTTCACTCTTCTTAGATGATCAAAAAATCATCCTCATCTACTACAGACTTCGCACTTTAGGGGGCAATCTGTTACACAAAAAATTGTCACCATGACTTTCTACAGTTTGTGTGAGTCCATCAATACTCATACATCCCTCTTTTGCAAGTCTTGAACCTCAGCTCTTCATGTCAAGCCTTGAAAATGGGAGAAATACCTTAAAAATGTCTCAAATCCTCGTTTCGCACTTTCTCCTAGTATTGCCTGCGGTGCCGCACCTAATGGTCATGTTTCCTGCGAACCTGACCGCTTTGTATATTTAGTGATGGGTGTGAACCCCTGTAAAAGTTAAAAAGGCGTGAGTTCATTCTTAAAAACTTATCTTGGGTCACTTCTAGACACTTCTAGAAGGAATATTACGCTGGCAAGTCCGCTCCACCTTGGTTCATCCATTCCATAACTAAGGGAGCTAACTCCATGATATGAGGTGCCTATCCCATTGAAGGAGGAACTTATCCCTTCAATGGTGGACCTGCAACTTCCTCCATTTGCACTATAAATTCATGCATTGGGCTGGTTGTAGAGGAGGTTGAAAGCTGAAGATTCTTGAGGTTAAATGCTGCTGGAAACTAGACTTCGTTTTTGAGCTTGTGAGAGGAGAGATCACATACCTTTCATGTCATTTGGGAAGTGAGTGAGGCTTGTCAAAGTAGAGGAGACTCTTTTTGGACCCTGGAAAGAACTTGTGCAACATCAAGGCAAAGGTTGTAAGGTTCTTTTATTCATAAAGTTAATACAATCAAGTTTGTTTTTCTCAATGAGCTGTCTCTAATGGTTTGTTTTATGAGCTCCTTGATCTTCATAATGAACATGTTTTGTTATACGCAGGCATGCTTTGATGTGTGCTTGTTTATGTATGCAGGTTATTAAACGAGAACTGCTTGAAACTGTTGGGATAAAACTGCCTCAAACAAGCATTGGACCGAGGTAGGATCTATTACACTTCTTAGTATTCATTAATGAATTGAAACATGTTTAGAGAAAAATAGGTTTGCTTGTGCTCTTTGTTGCTAGATACCATTAGATACTAGGGAGATCGGTCTTGTCCGCAAGAACGATTTATCCGGCCAACAATATTGGTGGCCACCCACCAATTACACTTGGAGCCCCACCATTGTTTCTTTAAGTTTTTTAGTTTCCTTAATTGTAGCACAATTTACTATTTTTAGCAATTTTTCAGGTCTTAAACTTATGGAGCCATTTTGAGGCCCTAAACAATGTTTTTTTGGCAATCTACAACCAACGACCTTTTTCT
This sequence comes from Pinus taeda, assembly GCA_000404065.3. Classification (NCBI taxonomy): domain Eukaryota; kingdom Viridiplantae; phylum Streptophyta; class Pinopsida; order Pinales; family Pinaceae; genus Pinus; species Pinus taeda. The sequence continues at coordinate 9,834 of APFE031046393.1, forward strand.
AGTTGTTTTTTCATCGTATTGCTCAGAGAAATCTTTCCAATGGGATATCATGCATGTCAAACGAAGATAATATGACCAAGTCACGACCTCGGGAAGTTGCTTCCCAACTAACCCCAATGGGGCCCATAAACTCTTGGTGTTACAACTCCTCGGGTTAGGGTTTTGGTAGTTTATGGTTTTATCTAATTGTTCAATAATAAAAAGGCCCTTGAGCCTCATTGTAACATAGTTCAGAGGCATGTATCTATTGAGTGATAATAGGTGTCTTTTTAACTCCTATTTATCCTACATTAATTATCAATCGAGGTACGATTTTATATTTCAAGAGTGTACTCAGTCTGAGGTGGAAATTTAATCTAGGAATAATGTTCTCCAATTTGCAGTACAATACTTCAAATACAAGAGTAAATGGATGATTGAAATAAAACCTACTTGCAGTTAAAAGAAACTCAATGCTCTAGAACTAAATCATTCACTCAGGAAATTGACAGCAATTATCAGTCAAGGATGCAGTAGCAATAACTCTTTCCTTTGTCAACTGATGTAAATGAAGTCAAACATAAACAAGATCCTCAATTTGAGAACGCAGACAATAATAGCCAATGTTCTTTACAGTTCTTGATCTCACATTCCACACTAAAGCGACTGATTGGAAATGACAAGGAATTAAATCAACAGTGCTGCTAATAGAAATGGAATAAATATGCTACTGTAACAATGCTAAAAGCAAAACCAAATACTTGCAGAAAAGAAATGAACAACGATGTTATTTAGTAGAAATGAACAGTAAAGTCAATTTACTGGAATGAACAACGAAGCTTTATGATTGAAATGAACAACATAACAATATAGTTTGCAGAGAGTAATAATCTTATTATGATGAAAAGGAACAGCAACGCGATTCAGTTACAACATATGCAATGAAACCATTCATAAACTCTTGAAACAAGGAATAGTAAAGCAATGCGATTCAAATAAACGGAAATCAAACCAAACCATCACACGACTGTGATTGTAATGTAATGGTACATATAGCAAGTGGATCCACCAGGGCTAGGCCCTTAGCTACTAGTGAAGCACTGCCGGACTACTTCAGTATAAAAGAATGGAATAGCAACCGACTTATGTATTAATCATATACAAAAAATGTTTATAGGAAATCATACTCTGTTTTAATCAACAAGAGTCGATGATCAAAGTGAAGATACAACAGTGAGTTCTCAATAACAATAATGAATCCCCAATCTTTACATGCGCTGTCCCTTTTCTAGGCCAGACGGATAAAACAAGAAATATCATATAGACTTTGAAATAGAGATCCCTCAAGACCAAGAGATACTGAGGGATCTGCTCCATCTTTTAACTCTAGTCAACCCTTGTCCTTTTGCACTGATGCTATGATTTTTCGTTCTTATCCCTAGCTGTGCGCTTCGATCTTGATCTGCTTGTCTGGATACGCTTCCTGGTGAAGGAACAATAGTTACTCTATTTTGTCTTTTCCTTCAAAATGGTAGTTTTCCATTTCTTCTATTTCTTTCATGGAAAAAGAAAACAATTAACTAATTTGCAATAATCAATAACTCGCTAGTTTTCGCTATAATTCTTTGATATATTACCATATTAGAATATAAAGGAGTTATGATTAAAGAAAAAGATAAGGAAATAAATGGAAAATTCATACCTTTTCCATATCTCAACACACACCCCTGCTTACCCTTTTTCATGGACTCATGAAAACCATGTAATTTGCATGGAAAGCAATCAAAGAATAGGTTGGAGAGGGATTGTCATGAAATGGTATAAAATCATGATTTGTAGCTAAAATTTCAAAGATGGGCCCTGTCTGCTCTTTAGGAAATTCATATATGGCCTTATACCCTTCTGCAGGATACCAGATAATAGGGCTTCGAAACCTACAACCAAGCCAATACGGGCCTTCCCTCAAGATGAAGTTACTATAGATAACCAGGCGATCTGCAGCTAGCTTAAAGTTTTTGTATTTGAATGGCTCTCTGTCCTGAATATTCCGATTGGAAGTCTTCCATCTGAATTTAGCTGCTGCCAAGGAATTGTCTTTGATAGATAGGAAATATTCTACCCCTTGTTGGACAATTTCTTTGTGGATGGGTCCCAAGGTCTGGATCACTCCCTCCTTTTTCATTAGGATTTTATGTTTAGCCAGCAGTTGCAATGGGTTTTTCGATTCACCCCTGACCCAAAGATCTAACCCATTTTCTTGTCTCTGAAAATTCTTATGGGCCTTGAGCCACTTTAGCTGGTTAACAACAAATGAAATAAATGCTTGAAACTATACATCACCCACAAAAGGACTGGGATTCTTCTCCATTTCCTCCTCCAATATAAAATTATGTAAATAAAACTCACAGAGTAATCATTGAACTTTTACTCCATAGTGTTTACAACAGTTTATAAAATCATCAATAGTTTTTAATTCTATAGGCTTCCCTGCCTTAACAACCTTAATTTTTAACTATAAATATCTTTCTAACAGAAATAAAGCATAGTTTTTGGTAGGTGATCTACATGCTAGAACATCTGTATATAAAGAACAGAGAGTATCCATTTGAGTCCTAACTTTTTCATTCTGTTCTTTACCTCTTCAACTTTTTCTTCTGCCATTCGATATCTATCGAAGGCTTCATTCTCTGATGCGTTGATGTTCCTTAATTACTGCTATAATTCTTGGTATTTCTTTTGAGGAACAATCTCTTCCTCAAGCTTCTCTATAGTCTGTTGAGCTTGTGCCAGATCCTCTTGGAGTTTTTTTATACTAGGGTTATTGTTCATCAAAACTTCTTTGGGTTGAAGATCTATCTGGGTACTCTTATTACCATTCCGAGTGCCTATAGTTTGTGTCTCTTTATCATGGAATGGAGTGCATGAAGTTTGTGTTGCTTGTTGTTCCTTATCGTTTTGAATAAATATGGGCTCGGTTTGAGTCTCCATGGCCCTTGTATCATGGAGTTCTGTTTGGATAGTTGCATCCACTGTTTTCGGGATTCTTCTTGAGATTTTCCCCCTTTTCAGTGCCCTTATCTTCCGTCTGAGTTGTTTCACTAAATTTTGCAGCTTTTGTTGTTCCCTTTGCAACCTCTTAATTTTTCTCTTCTTTTTCTTGGGAGGAATAATTGTTTCCTTAACTGTTTCTATTATTTATGGGCTTGGCTGCTCAACTAGATTTTTTTCTTCAAGGGTTGTGCCTTTGCCCTGACTAGTTTCCATATCCTCTATTTGGAGCATCTCTTCAGTGTTCACATTATCCCGAATAGGTTCCTCCAGAGAGATAACCCTAGCTTGGTCTACCACTTCCTGAGTGGCTTCTATTCCTGCTTCTTCCTCATCATTTATTTCCTTTGATATATTCTTGTTGTGGGCAGAGTGTTCCTGTGATTGCTCTACCTCAGTATTGAGGTTGATCGGACTTTGGGGCTAAATATACCCACTCATATTGGCCAAAATCTGGGCCAATTCATCCTCCTGCAATGGGTTTTGTGGTGGACTTGTGCTGGGGGTTAAGGGAAGTTCCTCTTCCTCCCTCTCTTCTTCACTAATGTGCTCAATTTCTTCCTCCAATTCTGATTCTTGGTTATCTCCTCCTTCAGGTTGAGAGGGTTGCTCGTTTCTAGAACTATGTAATTCTAAGGGTTGGTTGCTGCTACCATGGAGGTTCTCAAACATTCCCCTACTTATTCTTAATCTGGAGGAGTATCTGCATTTTTGAAGTCTGTTTGCAGTGCTGGTGGTTCTTTTTCTTTATGGGGTAGGTAAAGCTAGTCCCCCATCTATAGAAAACACCAATTCTTCCCAACTAGTCTGTTGCTGAGCAAGGCTATAAGTTACAATCAATTGAATTAAATAATGGTGGCTCACTACAGTACCTATATGATGGGATTTCTTTATGCTCTGAGCAGCATCATGCAAGTTTTCATGCCTGGTTTGGTTTTCCAAGACTTCTTGTGTCTGGGGATGTTGCAGCTGAGGTATCTTCAATTGCTTTTAAAGTGTTGTAATGTCATCATTATTTTTCTTAATTAGTTGCTCAATGGCTTTGATGTCTTTGGGATCATGTCCCAATTCAATCTCTAAGTCTTCCAAAGACTTAATTCTAGTATCTTTGGCCTATGATGAGGCCTTCTCCAATTGATACTGAGCTGAGATGTTGGTCAATGAATTCTGCAACAGGTGGATAGCTATTGCTTTACCTGTAAGGGTGGATTATATCATTTCTCCAGCCTATTTGTGTCAATATTTTTATAATCTATTGATGTCCTTGGTGGTTGCACAGTTGGTTTTGTAAAAGACATCTGCATTTTTCCCTCCTTGATGTCAAAAGCTAACATCAACATGGTTTGATTGGTAGGTGTAATCTTAAGATATTTTGCATAAGATTGTGCTTTCAGTTTTTCATTTCTCATCTTGATTTCTTTAAATCTATATTTTATGTGCTTTTCTTTATCAGTAGGCCTACTAAAGGATGAAAATTCTACACTGGGATTTCTTTCCAACATCTATGTCTAAGATGTGGATGGCTCCAGTGTTTGCTCAGATGGATCTATGCCTCTACTTCTGTCTAGCTTAGTATCAATTACTTGTGTTGAGTCCTCTGTGTCTTCTTGTTATGAAATAGGATTGAGCCTTGGTCTCTTGCTCTGACTAGCTTCATGCTGCACATTTGAAGTGTCCGTTCGTGAGCTTGACACTTCCTCTCTGCTACTTTTAGGATTCTTTTCCTCATTCTGAGGAGTATGCATAATAGGAGGGGTGTCTCATGGTTCTTTCTTGTTGTTCAGGTACCTACAGAAATGAGATTTCATCAAGCTATCTTTCTAAATCAATCAAGGCATTCTCAACATCTACCTTTGTGCTATCCCTATCTACGAGAGTGTTTTCCAACCACTCAGATTGATTGGCATATCTTTCTATCTCTGGTCATAAACCCTTGAGGGTCATATCTCCACATGAAACTATTTTGGAAATTCATCTATTGCAGAATCAGATCTACCTTCTGCCCTACTTCTCTAGAGTTACAAATGAAAAGGCCTAACTGATTTTTGGCTTTGAATTGAGTTCTTTTCTTGGCCAATAAAAAATTGACTTCATCAGAGTTCATTATTTGCCGATAGTATTCCAGAGAAAATAACCTCATGGGGAGGTATCTGGGGAGATTGTATGGGGCAAGCTGGCACCCATAGATTCTTATCTTAGTGTGGTTTTGGTAAAGGTACCAATCTCCCACTTTACTTTGCTTGGACAATTGGAGAACTCTTTTGATATCTTAACTTATCCTAGGTGGAGGACTTCCTCTCAGCATGGTCATGACTGGATGGACAAAAGAGTCAATGAAGTCTACATAAGTGTATGGTGATGATTACTTATGGAAAAGTGGTGTCCATAATATGACAAACCTGGGCTGTCCTCTGGTATCAAGCTTCTGGAGGGTAAAGGGAAATGTGTCTCACTGGTAATATAGAAACATATGGTATAGTACAGATGAGTATTTGAATATGCTCTCATTGTGCATTCTGGTAAATTATTCATGCATCCTTTCATATATGAACTAGGCATAATTGTATATAGTAACAGGAGGCTTTCCTGGGGTGAAAATGGACATGAAGGTCAGGATACGCTCGTCAACAAATTCATCAGTGGTGCAGCCCAAAATACATGATATCATAGTCACAATATGCTTTCCCCTTTCAGAGAAAATGGCAGAAACATATGGAGAGGCATCCTTGCGAATGTGTTTGTCTTCAACAATGAAAGTTTGAAATATTTGAGCCACTTTAGATGGACTCAACTTGGTGTACAAGTCTAACAAATCTCCAATTGAGAGTGGGGTTAGGTTTGGACCTGGTTGGACTTGTAACATCTCATTGATTGATTGATCTATGATGGTAAACAGGACTTTCTGGTTAGGGGACATTATAACTCTCTGGCTGGGAATGTAACAGGCTGCATATGGACAATTTCAGGAAAAACATGTACTTGGATAAATTTGTATTTGGGCAAATTGTATTCCCAAAGACCAATGTCATCAAAATGGTTCAGATATATATCCCTACTTAAACAATGAAGTTTGAGCAGGACCTCATATACATTGGTATCTCTCATTTGGAAATCCCTGTCCACCAGGGGAAGGTGGTCTAGGTCCAAATGGGGAGTTGTGATGCGTCTAACATCCATGGCGACAGGGGCAGCCATAATTCAGTTCCTGTGGATTTGAATTTGACTTTCGCAGGTGTATTCAAAAGTTTTGATGGAAACTGGCAATTTTGAGAAGGGTTCGGGTATGTGGTTTGAATTTAAAGTAATTCTGATTAATTTTACTTAATTAAAATACTTTTAAATACATAACGTTTTCAGATTCTAAGGGTGGTTGGTAATTTGTTCACAAATACCTAGAGTTTAGGTGAATTGATTTCAAACTAGTGTTTTGGACGATGGCAGAAGGTTGAAAGGGCTTTAAGAGCTTTGAAGGTGGTCTCCGTAGCTTCTTTGAGGATTGAAATGGGGTTAATTGGTAGTTTTCCGGTTTGCAGGTGTTGCACTGGTTCACAGAGGTTCACAAAGAAAATGAGCGAAAAAGGTGAAAAAGGGCTTCTTCGCCTTTTTATGGAGAAACAATCATTTTTTGGCGGGTAATTTATAAATGAATAGTGAGCATTTATGAGGTTGAGTGGGGAGGCGGTTTCCCAGGCCATCACACCGCTTTTATGAAGGAAGTGGTATTTCAGAGGCATCACCCGGTCTACCTCCATGCTTGACATGTAACGTTTGGGGGGGCTGGGGAAAACCACCTTATTGGGCGGGTAAAGGCCGACCATCGGGTGCAGCCAATATGGCTCTGAACCGTCGAATGAGGGAGATGGTGATCAGATGATAGTCGGCCGAGGGAGGTGCGCAGGTGATAAGAGCATGGGTTTTGGGGGGGCCCAGGGCTTTAATCCTCAACGGTTTGGGGTTACTTAGAATTTAATCGTGGATTAAAATGACTAGGCGGGGTTTAATGACGGGATTAGCTTAACCCTACCGCACAGTGATGTATTAAATGGAATTTGTCACGAATATGGGGTAATTTATATAGTTTATATTAAAACTAAGGGTTGGGATTTTATTATAGGGGATTTAATTAATATACGAGAAAAGGTATATTGGGGATTTATATAATAACTTTATAAATTAATATGAAATGAGTGGAGTGAGCATACCCCTAGCATAATGTAAAATTTTCCCATTTTATTATCATACATTTGATACTTAAGATAAAACACTTTTGTAGGTTTTTTTTGAATGAAATAGAATTTAACATCGGGGTTGCTTTACTTTTCCTCGGAAAATGAAGTTTAACTTTAGGAAAGGGGTTTTATTTAGGGTAGTGAAGGGGGATGACTTTATGAAGGGGATTCTAACACTTGATTTCCATAAGTCATTAAGCTGAGGGTCTAGTCCCACCAAAAGTCAAAGAAATGCTCTAAGCCTCTTTGACTTGAAGGATTTAAAGTGCTAGAATATACTCGTGGATAGGAAATTAGTAAGTAAGGGGAAAAATGAATGAGGGGGAGTTAACCACATTAACTTGCAAACCTTTATTTTTGCTTCCATATGTTGAAATGTGGCGACAAGAATATTCCAATTTTAATTTGTCCTTGAATTAAAATTGAGAATTAAAATTCGAATTTAGTCTCGCTAGCTGTTCCAAAAATAAGTAATTAATTCATTTTGAGTTAATTAGTTGTAGAAATTCAAACATGAAGTCTTTGTGAAGTCATGCAACAGTTATCCCTTTGATTGAGGAAGTTATCACTTAATTAAGGAGATAAGGATGAGTTGTATTTGAGTTGTAATTAGTTAGCTCAGTTAACTGAGTTAAGTCCAGTTAAATTAGTTCCAAACAGTTGGAGGAACTAATTGTGAGTTCAGCGAGTTAATGCATGCATGCATGAAACTAGTGTACTCCAGATAAATGAATATTCTCTCATAAATAACTCATGCATGTCAGTTCAAACAAAGACCTAGTTGAGATTAAAGGCAGGGATAGTGTACTATCATTTGCAAGAATTTTCCTATAAGAAAATCTCTTGCATGCAGAAGGAATGTATTCCTTGAGATTTGTGCAGTTTTATAGTGTGTGAGATCAGTGTCACACAAGGTTACAACTGGAGCACCAAGGGAAAACGACGCAAGGAAAAAGGAGGCTTGGAGAATAGAGGGAAAGGCATATGTGTTGTCTATTATGTCTATGAGAAACTGTGAAGGATTGTACTAAGACCTAGATAACTGTGAGAGCTAAAGCTTTGTGTAATCTTGAGATATTTCCACTTGTATGATAATACAGTAGCGGGATTTTTAGCTGAGGCTTTCCCTAGAGTATTCTTCTATGTTTCATGTGTGATTGATTCTTCTTCTATGTTATATGTGTTCTATTTGATCTTTCTCAAATCTATTAAGCTTCTTATCGAAGCAAAGGTGATTAGAGTTGTGAACAACATAACTGAGAAGGGAAGATTCGAAGTTTTAAGTTCTTGATTGCAGGTACAAAATCAATTTCTTATCACATCTCAAAGTTCATCAATGGCGTCCAATGGCTTGAGACTCGAGTATGCCCTGGATGGGAGCTCGAATTACATAACATGGAAGGATCACATGGAAACAGTATTAGAATACAATGGTTTGAAGGATTTCATTTATCAAGAAATCCCCAAGCCAGCTACAGCTAATGCACAAGAATTGGCTGAATGGAAGAAGTGTGTGGCGAAAGAGAGGAGGATTCTTCTACAGGGAGTTTGAGACCATATTGTCTCGAGTCTCCATGGGAAGGATACTTTTTTTTCAATGTCAAAGACATTGACGGACCTATATCAGAACAACAGCGACCAGCAGAAGCTCGCACTCAAAGACAAGCTTTGGAAAATCAAGTGTGAAAAGGGTGACAGTATTTCCACATATCTGAACAAGCTCACCACCTACAGAGATGAGCTTGGTAGTGTAGGAATAACGACAGTCAATGATGACATGGTGAGACTTACTATCATCGGTCTTCCAAAGAGCTGGAATAGCTACCAGGACTCAGTGAATGGAAGAGAGAAAATGTCGTATTCGGAACAAATGTGGTTGGATCTGATACAAGAGGAGATCAGGAGGAGCACTAGAGATGGTTCTTCATCTAAGCATGATGATGAAGAAAATATAGCCTTAGAAAGTAAGGCAAGGAAAGGGAAAGGGAAGGCTTCCCATTCCAAATCAAGTTCTTCCCATGGAGGGAAAAAGATTGACAAATATAAAGTGAGATGCTTTAATTATCATGAGGTGGGCCATTATGCAACTAATTGTCCATTGAAGAAATCCAAGAAGGGATCCTCGAAAGGTTAA
>APFE031046397.1:957-13177 GCA_000404065.3 Pinus taeda
ATTCCTAGTAGACCTTGGGATTCGGTCAGCATGGATTTTGTGCTGGGATTACCAAAAACACAACGCGGCTTTGATTCAATGATGGTTGTAGTCGACCGATTTTCGAAGATGGCACACTTTGTACCGTGCAGGAAAACCAGCGATGCTACTTACATAGAGCACCTTTTCTTTACAGAGGTTGTGCGGTTACATGGACTTCCACGAAGCATCGTTTCTGACAGAGATGTCAAATTTACTGGTCACTTCTGGAGAACCCTATGGAAGAAATTAGACACTCAGTTACATTTCAGCTCCGCTTACCATCCACAGACGGACGGACAGACAGAGGTAGTGAACCGAAGTCTAGGAAATCTGCTCAGAAGTTTAACAGGTGAAAATTCTCGGACTTGGGATCGTGTATTAGCACAGGCAGAATTTGCATATAATGATTCTCCCAACCGTAGCACAGGCTACAGTCCTTTCCAAATTCTGTACGGTATGCACCCGCGAGGAGTGCACGAGTTACGAGATTTGGGCAAACTGGAGAAGCGAAGTGCTGATGGGGAAGATTTCGCCCAAGCTATGAGCAAATTACATGAACAGGTAAAGCTAAAACTGTAGGACAGCGGCCAGAAATACAAGCAGCAAGCTGATACAAAACGCAGGGAAGTTCAGTTTAATGTCGGGGATGAAGTTCTTGCGTACTTACACAAGGAACGATTTCCAAAGCGAGAGTACAGCAAGCTCAAGTTTAAGAAAATCGGGCCCTGCAAGATCATTCGCAAATTTTCTGCGAACGCTTACGAGATACAGTTGCCACCAGGGATTGGTATTTCCCCTATCTTTAACGTGGCAGATCTGTTCCCTTATATTGCAGGTTCAGCAGATGATGCAGCAGCAGAGCCACCGCGGGACACCCAATTGGAAGGAGATTTACGGACAAGACAGATGCCGATGGCACCACCCGTCGAGATTGAGGGAATTTTGGACACACAGGTAGCAAAGCGCACACGGAGGAAGGAGTATTTGAGATATTTGGTAAAGTGGAAGAACCGTCCAATAGAGGACAGTTCGTGGCTTAATGAGACACAAATACAAAAGGCAGGCTACTCTGTTAAGGACCTCATGGAATGGAGCCATGACTTTTTGTCACCCCGGGAGCCTGATGTAGGAGCATCCAGCTCTGAGGAGACATAAAGGGCTGACAGTCTCATGAAAAGCTCAGAACAAATTGTCATTTATTTTTATTGGACAAGTGTTAGGCTTGTCGGTAATGTGACTTTACTTTTACTTAGGTTATTTTATTTATCTGTCTATAGGTTGAGAGAACTTAGGAGTTGTAGTGGAACACTGTTGCAGTTTATTAGGAAACTAGTAACAGGACAAAAATAATTAATTAGTTCTTTAAAAGTTACAGTAGTTACAAACAGTTACAGAACTGAAAAACAGTTGCTTTCTGTTAAGACAGTTTTTCAAGAACAGTTAAGTGCATTAGATTAAAAGCAGGAAGGACACCATTGTACGGGTTCTCCCCCAAAAAGAGAAAAAGAGAAAAACACTGTCATTACAAGTTTGCATCTTTTTTATCAGAAGTTAATTTCAAACTATTTCTTTCATCACTGTAAAGGCAAATAACAAATTATTCTCTGTCACTGTAATTACAAATGCCAAGTGTTTATTATTACTGTAATGTTTGCCATTTCATATGAAGTGCTTTAACAGAAACAAACAACATAGGAGTAAGCAGACAGAAGGCTAGCAAAGTACAGGCGAAACGACACCAGTATCGTTTCAAGTCACGAACCAGGAACAAAGAAGCCGTGAAGGGTTCCAAGAGTAACATCACAGACAAGCGAATAGACTCGGCATCGAAATACCTACAGGTAATTCGAAAAACTAACAAACCCTCATAACCAAATTTATGGTGAAGCAAATACAGAAATGAAATGAACATACATTGTAAACTATTTCATGCGTCCATTGTTATCTAACATGCAAAAGCAAAAGATACGCATTTCCTGTTAAGAAAGAAGCCTTTGAATATTGACAAGAACAGAGCACAGCCCAGTACAGGCAGAGTTTCACTGCCACAATGAAATCACAGATTGACATATAAATTCCGAGTCATTAAATTAAGAACAGACAGTTACAAGAGGCCGAGGGTTTGTAGCGCTTGAGCGCAAATCGACAGTAGGAGGGTTCGATTTGTCGAGCGACCCTCTCACAAATACAAACAGAACATACAGAGCCATATGCCCACCTTATTTAATTGACAACCGAGCAACAGAACTACCAGAGAAAACAACAGTCGAGAAGACTAATGCCCGAACAGGGGTTTTCTATCAACAGACCGCCATATTACCGATAATAAGAATCAAGAGCAGAGAGGAACTTAACCTCTACAGAGCCAGACTTCCTATCTACAGAACCTACTAAACCTACAGAACCGACAGTAAAAATACAGCCTATGAAATGGAGGAATGCTACCCGTGACCGGAGCGTTTGAACATTCAACAGGACTGCAGAATATCGCTAGCGACAGAGCCATCACAGGTGAATACCTGTCACCAAAACCGAGCAGTGTTAACATCCGAAAGAGCACTCATAAACAGTGAGATAAAACAAGGAATAAACAAGGGTTTGAAAAGGAATTACCTGTGAGCCGAGATTGGGGTTCGAAGAGAACCAGAGAGTGATCATACCCTGTTGACAGTAGCAGAAAAACGTTAGAGGAGGGACGACAGAAAGGCCGGGTCGTATAACAGGGAAAAGAAACCTTACCTCGTAACCGAGTGAAGCGTTGGAGTGTGGAGCGAACCTGTTATCAGAGAAAAACCAGTTAATCCTTTAAAAATAACAGACAGCGAGAGCGCAAATTCAAAACATAGCAAACTGTGCCTGAAGTTTAACAATAACATCGTGTAGAGAAAAGAGCATTGTTACAGGCCTCGAAGGCACATACCCACAACCGCAGAGCACCAACAATACACAGGTAAGTCACCATTGATAAACCAGAACAGAAAACTCGAGGGTTCATTACAGTTGCAGACGGAGTCCTCCAAGGCAGCGGCAGAGTAAGAATGAGAAGGTAAGCGCGGGTAACGTGAACAAAAGGCGGAGCAACCGGCAGGTGTGAGGCTACAACTGGAGAGCCCGGGATAAACCCTAAAACCACAACTCGAGGCATCGTACCAAATATTAAAGTCAACATTAAAGTGCATTCCGGACACGGTCAGATCAGGGTAGGAGTGAGAGACGGCGGGAGCCACCAGTTATTTTCCAGCAGTTGTATGGTTATGCAAGAGACGTCCAAGTCTCTAAGTATGTATGGTTATGCAAGAGACGTCCAAGTCTCTAAGTCATTTTCCAGCAGTTGTATGGTTATGCACCATACATCCACGTAAATTCCATCTCTTTGGCACTCCGAGTAGGTTCAACTTTTGGAGAAAGAAGGAATTTACTCTAACTTTGAGAGAAAGAGAGGAAACGTGGGGTGCCAACACAATTTACTTGATATTGATCAGCAGTATTTTAGGGAAGTTATGCCCCTCTGTAAGTTTTACTTTAATCTCTGCATGGCTAGTTTGTCTCTTCTTGTTTTTAGTATGCTTTCCAAACAGTAATTAACTAAACAGAATAGGTTCAATACATCCAAATCTCTATTACATAGTTTTTCATTAATGTATTATGAACCTATATGCAGCGCCTAAATATACAGCACATTACAGCATTGCACAGTGTTTCTATTATGCATTACTCGATTCAAATTGCAGTTCCTGGCTGCATATTTAGAATATATTTATGCATTTGTTTCTGGTATGACGCTTTTGGTAAAATTGTGATTTAATGGCTGGAGTGACTTCTCAGAGCAAAACGAACTACAAGAGCTTTAAAGTGGTTCGACGGGTTCTTTTTAATTAAGAATGCGTTTGATTGTGTTTACAGCTCTTTTCTTTCAACAAGTGTTTTTATTTCTGTAATTCATTGACCTTCTATCTAATACTGTACTAGGCAGATATGCTTTTAACCATGGAGCTTAGATGCATTTTAATAATGAAATCTGACCGAAAATTGACTCCATGGAAAATTGAAACCATAAAATTTAATAGCAAAAACGCATCTACTTGTAGTTAAACCTTGAAACTTTTCAGCTAGTTGTTTTTGGTTAAGATGAGAATTCCATTATGATGTTTTTTTAGCCTTGACAATCATGGAAATTCCTGTAAAATTTTCATAAAATTAGATAGGGATTTCCTGTAAAATTTTCATAAAATGAGATAGGGATTTTTGTAAATCTAATTATCAAATTTCAAGATTTTCATAAAATCAAATAACCATTTTTGTATACCCAGTGATCAAATTTTAAGATTTTGAGTGCTTATTTCTGGTGGATGGGAGTGTCATTATTAACCTCCCCACCAAGGTGTTGACACAAGATGGCCCAACTATGATGCATCATGATGTGATGGATGTTGATATTTTCTAGGTTCCTCTGAGGAGGTGTCCATTATTAACCTCCCCACCAGTTGACACAGGATGACCCAACTATGAGGAGGTGTCCATTATTAACCTCCCCACCAGTTGATACAGGATGACCCAACTATGATGCATCCTGATGTGATGGATGTTGATATTTTTTAGGTTCTTCATAGGAGTTCCACCCCTCTAAAAAAAACAAAAACATGATTCAAACAATAAGAATTTTTTTTTTGACTAAACCACTTTTATCCATTCTTCAATTCCTACACCTCACACTTCATTGAATTAATATGCCAGTTGTGTCTTGGAAATAGTGATTTGGTTGTTATATTTAATTAATTGAATTGATATGCTAGTTGTGTCAAGAAAATAGTGAATTGATTTGGTAATTGACTTTGAGTTGGAAATCTTGAATTAATATGCTAGCTACACCTCTCACTTCCTTGAATTAATATGCCAGTTGTGTCTGGAAAATAGTGATTTGGTTGTTATATTTAATTAATTGAATTGATATGCTAGTTGTGTCAAGAAAATAGTGAATTGATTTGGTAATTGACTTTGAGTTGGAAATCTTGAATTAATATGCCAGCTGTGTCTTCAAAATAGTGATTTGGTTGTTATATTAATTAATTAAATTGATATGTTAGTTGTGTCTAGAAAATAGTGAATTGATTTGATTGTTATATTTAATTAATAGTGATTTGGTTGTTATATTTAATTAATTAAAGTGATATGTTAGTTGTGTCTCGAAAATAGTGAATTGATTTGATTGTTATATTTAATTAATTGACTTTGAGTTGGAAATATTGAATTTCTCATGTTGTTATTTTATAAAATATCATATGCACATCCATGCACATGAGTCTATAATACTTTATTAATTGTCTTAATCAATATCAGATCAAGTGGTATCAGAGCTCTAGGTTGCTAAGGTTAGACAAGCTTGTGCTGAATTTTTTCTTGAATGCTAACTACCACAAAGCTCAAATTAGGAGAAAGAGAGTTGATTGAAGCTAACCTAGAAATGAATCTATCCTAGGAAAATGGCAGAAAAAAGTCCATTAGCATCAGACTCCCGTTTCATGACCATGAGAGCCATGGTAGAGGAAATGTATAGAAAATTTAAGAAAGGTCGAAGTGAAGATTCTTCAACTTCCCATCATGACAAATGAGTATAAGAAACTCTCCTAAATTACCATTCTAAAAGCAAAGGGAAAGAAAAAAAGCTTCCCACACCTCATGATAGTGTTGAAAATAAAAAGAAGAAAGCATCTTTAATCAAATTAGATGTTAAATCTCTTTTTCCAATATATTATGGAGAGTTGAATGCAGAGAAGCTCGATAATTGGATTACAGAGATTGATGTATATTGCAGGGTGTAGAGCATTGATTCAGACAGAACTAAGCTTCAACTCGCCAGCCTACTCCTTGGAGGAACTGACCTCATGTGGTGGGAAGGCAGAACACAAGATAACATGAAGAAGCATGGTAAAATTCTTTCTGTCTAGAGTGAATTTGTTTCTGCAATTAAAAAACAATTCTATCCGATAGCTTATATGCAACAAGCTATGATGAGTTGACAAACTCTTCGCCAATTAAAAGGGAAAAGTACACAAAACTACACCTACGAATTTAGAGAAAGAGCTTTGATTCTAGGAATATCTTTAGACTCACCTGAAACTCTGTTGAAGTATATAGGCGGTCCACATAACTATTTAAAGCACACCATTCTCATGTTTAATCCTACTAGCATAGATGAGGTATCTGTTCAGGCTACACATCTAAAGGCTAGAGGCAAGAATGTGAACCCCGAAGTTGGGGGATCATCAAAACCCACTGCAAGCAAGAACAAGGAAAAGAGAAAGCAGAAATGGAAAGAGAGGAAGACAAATATTGTACAAAGGACCAAACCTTAATGCACTCATTGCAAAAAGGATGGGTATGATGATGAACACTACTAGATTCTTCATCTCAAGCTAAGGCCCAAGAAGTATGATGGAAAAAAGAAGAAGAGTGCTGCACCTATTAAGAAGGATTTGGGGTCAGACTCAGGGGATGAAACAATGATCACAACCATAGGTATAAAAGGTAAATATTTTGAAGCAGCTACTAGTAATTCTGCACAATCTACTTATAACGAAAAAAATGAAAGGAAGACACATGAGCTTTTTCATATTAGAGTTATTTCCAAGCATCAAAAGATTGATACTTTGTTTGATAGTGGCTGACAAGTAAACTTAATTTTTGAAGAAATTGAAAAGAAGTTGGGATTACTAACCACACCTCACAAGAAGCCATATCCATTTGGTTTGGTATGTGATAAAGCAAAGCTACAAGTGACTAGACAATGTAAACTTAGGTTTTCTTTTGGGTCACCATTTGTAGATGAGGTTGAGCTAGATATTGTTCCATTGGATACCTGTGGAATTGTTTTAGGGAGTCCTTACTTATACGATAGAAAAGCCATTTTCTATAGAGCTGAAAATAAGTATCAACTCACTAAGGATGGAATCGAATATATTGTAAGATCTCATAAACTTAAGAATAATTATACTCTCATAAACTTGGGGAACATGAAAAGAATTGTAAATTCATGCAAACAATTTTTACTGATGGTTGTAAAGGAAAAGAAAACTCATAAAACTAATGTATTTGAAGGCTGTAATGCTAAACAGCAAGCTGATTTAGAAAAAGTTGTTTCAGAACATGATATACTATTTCAAGAAACTAAAGGCCTCCCACCCAAAAAGGAAATAGTACATGATATTAATTTGCAACAAGATGCTCCATTGCCTAACATCAGAATGTATAGGTTGTCTACATTAGAGAATGCAAAAATCAAGAGGCAGGCACAGGAGCTCCTCGAGAAAGGGTTCATAAGACCTAGCACATCACCATGTGGGTCTCCAATTGTCATAGTGAGAAAGAAAGATGGCTCGTGGAGAATGTGCATTCATTACAGAGCACTGAATAAGATAACAAACAAAAATCGTTATCCCCTTCCTCGCATAGATGATTTATTAGATCAGTTGAAAGAAGTTGTTTACCTTTCCAAGTTGAACTTCCATAGTGGCTACCATCAAGTCAGAGTTGCAGAACAGGATGCATGGAAGACTGCTTTCAAAACGAAGCATGGATTGTATGAGTGGTTAGTTACGCCTTTTGGCTTAACTAATGCTCTTGCTACTTTCATGAGAATAATGAATGATGTACTAAGGCCTTTTATTGATGATCTTTTCATTGTATATTTAGATGACATACTTGTATTTAGTAAAACATGGGAAGAACATTTGAAGCATGTAAAGTAGACTCTAGATGTTCTGAAAAGAGAAAATATTTATGTTAAGATATCAAAATGTGAATTTGGCAAAACATCTTTGAATTATTTGAGTCATATTGTAGGGGGTGGTGAATTCAAGATACATCCCTCTAAGACTCCACTCATTGTAAACTGCCCTAAACTTAAATCTTCTGTAGAAGTTAGAAGTTTCCGAGGAGAAACACGGTATTGGAGAAAGTTTATTGCTAACTTTTCCTTGATTGAAGCTCCCTTACATGATTTAATAGGATTGAATAAAGTGTTTCAGTGGGAAGGGAAATAAAAAAAAGCTTTCGACACCTTAAAAGAAAAGATTAATACAACACAAGTGCTAGCACTGCTGGATCTTCAAAGAACCTTTGAGATTGAAATGAATGCGAGTGACTATGCCATGGGAGGAGTGTTGATGCAGCATAGTAAACCCATATGTTATCATTCTGAGACATTTAATTCTACAGTAGTTAATTATCCCACATATGATAAAGAATTGTAGGCATTAGTACAGAGAGTGAAAAAGTGGAAACAGTATCTAATGGGCAAAGAGACAATTATACATACTCATCATCAACCACTTCAATATTTACACTCACAAACTAACTTTCAAAAATCAAGACACTATAGGTGGATGGGTTTGCTACGACAGTTTCATCTTGTCATCATATATAAAAAGGGCATATACAATAAAGTTGTAGATATGTTGTCCATGCCAATCATAAATGCATCTACTATACATAAGCATAACTCAGTATTGCATGAAAGCTACATTGAATAGTATGCACAAGATATAGATTTTAAAGATGTATATGCAACTTTAAGTCATGGCAAACAAGTAGAAGAAGTGGATTATCATGTTAAGGACCAACTCTTGTATAATTTTGGAAAGTTATGCAATCCTCAAACAAAGAGAATTAACATAATTAGGGAGGCACATACTTCCGTGATATTAGGTCATTTTGGTGTATGTAAAACAATTGCACAGGTGCAAATATTTTTTTATTGGCCAAAAATGAATGAAACAGTTTCTAGATATGTATGAGGGTGTACCATGTGTGTTAAAAGCAAGCCTGACAATAGAAAACTAGGCTTGTACACTTCACTACGAGTTCCTTCTCATCCTTGGGAAAGTGTTTCCATGGACTTTGTTGGTGGACTCCCTAAATCCAGAAGAGGTCATGACTATTTATAAGTTATTATGGATAGGTTCAACAAAATGTGTATTTTAATACCTGGTAACAAACAGATTATAGTTGAACAAACATTAAAGTTGTTCTTTTAGCATGTATGGGTTCATTTTGGATTACCCACTTCCATTGTATCTAATCGAGATTCCCGATTTGTTGGGATGTTTTGGTCAAGTCTGTGGGAATTGATGGACACCAGACTGAAGAAGAGCACAACCTTTCATCCACAAACAGATGGCCAAACAGAGGTGGTCAATCGAACAGTGATCCAGTTGCTGAGGGGCTATTGCAGCAAGCATCCCAAGCTTTGGGATAAACATTTGTGTTATGTGCAACATGCTCACAACCGGGCTAAATATCCTTCTACATAGAGATCTCCTTTTGAGACCTGTTTTGGTTTCACACCAAGGTCTCCCTTGGATTTTGTCTTTGGTAAAGACATAGTGGTTGATGAACACAACAATGTGGACAAGGCAACCAATTTCATTGAACAAATGCAAGAGATTCACCAGGCAGCATAGGAATAGCTGGAAAAGAGCGAAGCCAAGTACAAGGCAAGGCATGATAAGCATTAGATTGAGCATAGTTTCCAAGTTGGCGATCTAGTCTAGTTGTATATTAGCAAAGACAGAATGCAACGTGAAGGTAAGAATTTGAAGCCAATAAGGTATGGACCTTTCAAGATACTTGAGAAAATCAGTGAGAATGATTTTCGCCTTGATTTGCCAGCTTACATGCACATCTATTCAGTAGTTAATATAGAAATCTTGAGACTATTTGAACCTTCATGGATTGAAGATCCCGAAGAGGAGAGTCAATTGCCTTGTATTGATGATCTGTTGCCTAAATATCTCAATGAATTGCAGGAAGATACAATTTTGGACAAGAAGGTGAGAACTACATGTAGAGGCGATGTTGAGTACCTCACGATTGGACTCAAGGGTTCAAAACCAAGCAGTGCAAGATGGATAGAAATTGGGAAAGCGAGGAATCTATATCCTCACTTGATTGATGCTCACAAACCAAATTTTGGTGGTCCAAAAGCTTTTTCAGTGGGAAGGTGTGATCCAAATGGGATCCTAGAACACACTCTAAGTTTTCATGACTCTTTAAAAATCATGCCAAAGGTTACAAATCTTGTGAAGATCAAGCTTATCGAAGGTATCCTCATAACAGTTGCAATTTCTGATCAATGTGGAGCAATGAGGACTGTCTGTCAAGCGCGCAGACTGTCGGCCCATGGTAACACACGTTATTGCAAATTAGAAAATCCAGAGGCCATTTCGACAAATGAGGGTCATTTCTGATATGCGATTAGCGACAAGTCGCTAATCACATATTGTAGGAAAAAACCCTCGGAGAGGGAAAGGCTACAAGCACCCGGACCCAAAATACAGTAAAATGCAACACATGTCATTCTGATTCTGTCAGAAGCGGGATTCCATAAAAACCGGTAGGATATCGGAAGGGCTTCCAGTGGTAAGCGGTTTCAACCGAGTCGTGCCTGATACCATATAATGGTTGCCATGCATCCGGCGGAAGAGAGAGAAATCGTTCACATCGAACAGGTAAACATCATGCTACTTAGCCGCCCAATATTGAAGATGACTGTAGGATCTGGGGCCCTTAGATCAATGACAAAGATGCGTTCCGATGGATGACCAAATTTGATGAGGTTAACAAGTAGAGTTGTATAGGATTTGAAGTCCGATATGGACGATGCATTGGCAGAAGGTCGTGTTTGGCGGCCATTCTTGGAGTTAACAGAAAAAAAACGGTCGTTTCAAATATGTCCAAGAGAACTCACACTCATTTTTTATGAAATAGGTGGCCACCTGCCTATGAGGCATTATACAGTGATTGATTATGTAGGAGAGAGGGAATTCAAATGAACAGAGGTAGGGGAACTAGAAATTAGGGAAGCGAAAACGAACATTCACAAAGTAGATTGGATTTAAAGCCACCAACTAACAACGAAAGCAACAAGCATTAAGCTAAGAGCAGAGAGCAGTAGGCAGTAAGCCAAACGTGGAGAGAAGAAGCCGAGCTAACCTACAAAGGCAAAGGCAGCATCGAGCCAAAGTTAAGACAGAGACAGAGAGTGTCAGAGAGTTTGTGCACTCCAAAAAAGGCTTGAGAGGTTCAAGCACACTCCTCTTTAATGCCTGTCATGTATGAGTTTTAGATTGGGCTCATACTACTGTGACAAATAGAGGTCCAGAGTCAGTAAAGAGAGTCTGTGTACTCCAGAGACTTGGGGTATCCAATTATAGTCTTGTTGATTTGTATTTGTTGAGTGAGACTCAAATTGAGCTCACTGTTGTAAAAACTCTGCTTTGAAAACATAATATAGAGGCCACCAGTGAAGGTTGGACTAGGAGACATAGCCCACGAGTATTGGGTGAACTCCTTATTAAACTTGTTGTGATTATATGTTTGCGTGTTATGTTTTCTTTAACTGCTTCATTGTCTGTGTATTTTGCAATATTATCGATCCATTGCATAAAATATCATAGGCACATCCATGCACATGTGTTTGTAATACCTTATTAATTTTCTTAGATCAATTTCAGATCAAGTGGGACATTTTGTAATATTTTCTTGGTTTCTCCGTTTTAATTTATTTAAAATCCCGCAGGAATTTATTAAAATCACAAAGTTGATGGGTAACCCTTGCACAATCGAAGTGTCGTAGGGGTTTTTAAGGATGCCTAATCCATATATACACTGAGAAAACTAGTTTAATTAACACAAATCATGATTTCACCTCAAATTTCTTTGCCGAATTGGAATTTATTAAAATCACAAGCTTGATGGTTAACCCTTGCACAATCAAGTGCCCTAGGGGTTTTTCAAGATGCCTAATCCATATATACACTCAAAAACCCAGTTTAATTAACACAAATCATGATTGCACCTCAAATTTCTCTGCCTAATTTCGTCACTGAAAAGTCCAAAAAGTCACACTAAAGGCACGTACCTAAATTTGTCCAAAAAGTTGAACTAAAGACAAGTCCCTAAATTTGGAGAAACATCTCATTTATTTGAATATTGAATTTAAAACCATGGGTACACTAAACCAAGTTCTCAAAACCACTACCATATGACTCTATCAATTTACATTTTTTCCCAAGTCAAATTAAAAATTTATTTGTCATATTTTATTTATATATTTTAATTCTAAATTAAATAATTACAATCCCAAAATCTATGGTAAAAATTAAAGCTCTTGACATATTAGAAAGTAAGATGAATTTAGCCT
>APFE031046403.1:0-10836 GCA_000404065.3 Pinus taeda
AGGGCAAACAGCAAACAAAAAAATATATACACTATGTTAAAACATAATATAAGAATAGTGAGTATAGCAAACATGATATAAGAACACTGAGTAGGTCATAATCTCAGACAGAAGGATATGTAAAAAGAGTAGGAAAAGTACCATTAGTTGCATAAGCTCAGACTGCAACCTGTACACGTACAGAGCATGAAAGTTTTTAGCGTAGGTTAAACCAAAAAATTCTAAATTGCATTAACTTGGTGCAACAAGTAAAGCTTTGTAAATTTCTAGAAAACAAAAAAATCCCAACCTTTTTTGGACATCCGTAGCTTTGGACATTAAACTCCAAGCCAGCACTAACAAAACTGAACTGCGTAGCCATCGAGAGATCGAATAAATGTGGAGAATGTGAAGTGTGAAGGCCGCAATATGGGCGTTTGAATTCAACGGTTTGGATAACTTAGCGATAATGGACCATTATTGGCTCCATTAAGGTCACTGTATTGTTATTATGGGTTTAGGCATAATAAGTGGACCAAGTACAAATTGAAATGTGTAGTGTTGGTGATGGCGAAGTTAAATGTAGAGCGTTAAAAATTTATTACAAAGGTTTCGGTGAATTTGATTTAAGTCATGGTGATGAAGGTGGTAAATCAATATTAATCGAAATTAATAATGAACCACTACAAACCATATATATAAGGAATAATTTATTTTATTTTTTGAAGTTTTAGGTAATTTTTCAAGATTTTTGAGCAAATTTTGTTTATAATTTTTCAAGATTTTTGAGTAATATATGAATCCAATATAAACCATATATAATGATTAATTTAATTTATTTTTTAAGGTTTAGGTAATTTTTCTAGATTTTTGAGTAAATTTGAGTTGTGTAATTTATATAATTGGAATTATTAGTTTGAGTAATATGATATGTATATTATAAATGTTTTAAGGGCATTTAATCAATTTATTTACGCATTTAAAAATACATTTTAAATAAAAAAAATTAAATGTCATTAAAAATTCTATCATTGTTATCAAAATCAAAATATTCAATAGTTAAATTGTACCTATAAAAAACCATTATATTGTTGGAAAATATTATTAGGAAAAATGCTAATAAAATAAATTAATGAACATTTTTTTATTTTATGAAAGTTTTTTTTAATTAAGTGATTGATTTTTCAAAATGAACTAAGATGATGATTTGAAAATCTATATTATGTTTTTTATTTAGTGATATTGATGTTTCAAATTTAATATTCAAGGGTGACGATAGCATATAGCAGTGGCATAGGTGGTAGGGGTAGCACTCGAGGCAACAATAACCATGATGATGGTGATGATGGGTGGTTGTAAAGATGGTAACGAAAGTGAGGAAAATGACAACTATGATGATGACAATGCCAATGAAAATGATGATGATAGTTGTGGCAATGATGAGGAGGAGGAGGAGGGAGAGGAGGAGGTGGTGGAAACAAAAACAATGGTGGTGTTGTGGTGGAGACAATTATGACAATGACAACAGTGATGAAAATGATGATGTTTCTACTGATGATGATGATGATGGCAATGAAAATAATGATGAGGAGGGGGAGGATGATGACAACGATGATAATGCTGATGAGGAGGAGGAATGATGACAATGATGATGATGATGACAAAGGAGCTTATGATGATGGTGGACGTGATGATGACGATGAGAATGATGAAAATAATGATGACAATGATGGGGAGGATGATGATGAAAGTAATTGTAATGCCCACTCCTTGATCTTATATGTTATGCTTAGATATTAGCCTACCTTTCGAAAGATTGATTGCTATGTTAATTTCTTATTAGTGTTAATAGTATATTTATGACGTATGTCCATACTAGCTACATACCCACACATTGCATAAATACGCTATTATTTCTATGGTATATGGTTCAAACTTAATCGTAAATAGAGCTTATATTAAATTAATATTTATTCTTTAAGCTTTATTAGTCATTAATCAATGTAGTTTTATTAATAGTCTTTAAGATTGATTAATGATGAATTAATGCTTTATACTTTTAAGTGTAAGCTTATGAATATTTTAATATAAAATTAAATTGGGCCCTCAAATAACTTATTGATTTCGACTAGATCATTGAGATTTCTTGGCTATTTTAATGTGTATTAATTATTATTATTTAGGAGTTGTTTTCTTCTCTTATCCTATAAGGAGGGCACCCCATACCTTAACATTAATAACGTTAAGTGGACCTTTAAGGTGACAAATATTTCAGTTGGGGAGGTTTTTATAACTTGGTAGGTAAGCCGTTAATGGGGGAGAATATTTTAGAGATTGGTAAAGGATAGATGAATAGGAGGGAGAGAATGGTGGAGGGATTTCAACTTTGGATTTTGGATTTCGGAGTTAGGGGGAGAGGGAAAGGATTTGGGTTCTTGTAAGAGTTTTTGTGCTAAGGATTTGTTACAATTTGTGGAGATTGAGGAAGGTGTCAAACACTGGGTGGTTGACACACACTACAAGATGCGGTTTTGGGGTTTGGACACAAAAGGCTAGGGAACTTACAGAGATTCCCTAGGGCTAAGAATTCAGATAAGATGTTCCTAATTTGGCTAGGTAGAAAATTTACTTAGGTGGTTCAAGAGAATTTCACGAGGAGTACACCTTCATATTTTAGTTTCACATCTCAACATGGTTCAATATTGAAGGTATTTTCTAAGTTTATTCTCATGATTTGAACTAAGCTTATGTTGTTATTTCAATTATGCCTCTAATATGCTTAATTCATTATTTTGTGGTGTCGAAGAAAAAAAAAAAATTCATGGAAATGGTAAATGAAAATGATAAATTAAATGTGTCTTTTGTTTAAAATCTAGGGCATTCTCTAAGGTGATAATTACTTCTTATGATATTTATTAATCTTTTTCTTGTGATATTTTCTATCATAAATCAATTACGCAGAGGATCTCAACAAAAAATCAAAAATTCGACAAGGATCATAAAGAGACAACCAAACAAGAGTTTACCATAGGAAAACCCAAATGGGGGGAACCGAAAAACCTTTCCTTATAGAATCAAGTCAAAACAAGAGACATAAGAGTCATAGAAAAACTAATCATCAAGATAAATAGACCAATAGTCCACCAAGAGGCGAGGTAGACCATCCAAAACAATAGATGGAAAGCTTTTTCAAAGGATTAGTTGAAGTCTCTTTCTTCCACTTAATTTTTTGACTTCTCCATAGAAATTCATCATAGAAAATTCATCCCAAGTTTGGTCACACATGGGAGTGGAAACATATTCTTCTATGTTCAGCCTTCATCTTCTTGAATTCTTCATTTTAAGGGAGCAGAACGTGCTTGATATGGTGAGATGTGAATTACACCATGAGGGAGATCAAGTGACCTTATATTGATAGTCTCTTTAGTGGTCGAATATGTTCCTCTTTACAACTAAGTCAAATTGATAGGGAGGAGGGCTGACTTGGTCTTCTTGTGGATCCATAAATCAAATTTTAAAATTCAAATTTTCATTTTGAGAAGGTCATGAACAACACACCTTCTAATTTTTATTTCGACAAATTCATAAATAATAGAAATTTCTTTACAGTATGAAGAACATGCTTTACGTAGAAATATATTTATATGAGTACATAAATGATAATAATGATTATGAATACTAACCATAGCTATAAAATTCAACATTTTCTTCAAGGATATACATTTTTATGTATTTTATCCAATATAAATTTGGTTATTGAGATCCAAAATTCTAAGCCCATCATTGGAGGCCTCGCGATGGTAGAGAGACCATATTTGAAATTTGGTCCCTAAAACTCACCAAAACAATCCTTAACTGCCCTTAATCCACTTGTAATATTTCTTAGTTAAAATTCGAGAGGACACAAAATTTGAGTTAAATGGTCATCGTATATAGAAAAAAATTGTAACAAATATGACAATTATTGATACTTACTTATATGTCAATCTTCAATATGGATGGTTACAAATCTATTCTCATAGATAAACTTGCATCATCAATTATAGCTCAAGAAATGTGTGCTCAAAACATACTAACATGGAATAGTTGGCCCCTGAGAAAATTACAAAGATCTAATATGAATGTGGTTGACTAACAAACATAAGCAATGTTCTTTTAACAAAGATGAAATTCTCAATTCAAATATTGAAGGAGATTTTCTCCTCTAAAAGGTTCCACCATTTTTTAGAATGAGATCATTTCATTTCAGAAATTGAGCATTTAGTGTCATTCTAGGGTAACAGACAACTATGTTTCTAGAAATGTAAAATGAGAAATAAGGGAAAGGGTAAGAGAAAAAAGTATGGAATCATTTCTATTTTGGAAGCCAAAATTTAGTCATTCATGAGATTTTTAGAGTTTCCCATTTGGCTAAAATCCAATGTAGAGATTGAAGTGTAAATATTCGGAGATGTTTGCAAATATATTATAGAAATATCAGCTTGAAATAAATTTGTGAGATTATGATATGTTTTATTTAGAAGTCAAAAAGATTGAAGGGTTGACTCTTAGATCATTACTATAAGTTGTGTTGCTATAAGTTATCATTTAGGCATATGTTCATTATTTCTACAAACCCTAGCTGAAAATAAACAATGTGCTTGTTATTGTGAGGCTTCAAATCCATAGAGCATGGGAAATTAATCAATGAAACACTAGGGGATTTTATATAAAGTGGAGAATACAAGATCATAGGCGTCGTGGAGTGAGGATTTGTAGATTTGCCACTATTTTCTATGTTGTAAATGTAGTCACATATCAAATAATCTAGTCGAATATCAAAGGAAGGTTGTTTACGAAAGGGAATATCGAAGTTAGTCATAGTCACAGCAGTTTAAAGGAAGAACAAAAAATATTTAAATTACCATTGCTTGCATTAGTACATGGTTTTATTCCAATAATAGCTTTAGCCTTCACCTTTTTCTATGAATTTTTCTGAACATAGTATTGTAGGGTTTGGAAAAAAATGGATTCTTGTTATATATTGTTCTATTTTGCAATTGGAGAAATACAATTCATTGGAAGAGTTTTGAATAAGATATATACCATAAGATTTATATATAAAGTTGCATTATTCTATGGACTTAGTATGGAAGTAGAGTGGATGGGACCGATTTTTTGTTGAAAAATGCAATCATAGGCTTCACAAATTCTTTTGTTAATTCAAACATTTATATCAAGGTTGTTTATGGAGATCATGAAATCATTCTTTTGTATGTATATGATATTCTCTTGATAGGTGTAGAAGTCTGAATCGAACAATGTAAGAAGCAAATAAATGTGGAATTTGACATGAAGGATCTAGGGTTGATGCATTGCTATTTGGGACTAGAAGTTTGGCAATGGCCTAATGAATATTATTTGGGTTAAGGAAAATATGTGATAAAGATGTTGAAGTGGTTTGACATGATGGACTACAAATCAATGACCACTCTAATGATAACAAACTTAAAGAGGTTAAGGAGTGTTGAATCGAGCCCGGTGGATCCTTTAAAGTATAGACAACTGATTAGCTCACTAGTGTACTTGGTCAACACTCAACCAAACATAGCTTTTCAATAAACATTCTTAGTCAATTCCAAGTGGGGCCAAATCATTATCCTTGGATAGAATCAAAACATATACATATGATAAGAGGAATGGTGTCCACCTCCTTAGATATACATATGCCAACTCGCGATACAATGAGCAAGATGGAATAAGCACTGCAAAGGGATGTTTTAGTTTAGGATACTAAATGATCTCATGGATGAGAAGAAAGTAAGACACAATTTCTTTGAGTAGTGTTAAGGTTGAGTATGTTGCAACCTATGAAGTAAGAAAAGAAATGCTTAGGTTAAGGAAGATACTATCCAACATATTCAAAGGACTAATGAAACCTACAGTGATACATTATGACAACACCATTTATATACGAATATCTAAGGACCCAAAATTTCATGGAAAGACAAAGCATATAAACAATGATTATCACTAAATTCGGGAGCTAGTAAAAAATGGTGTGTTGTAGCTATAGTATATCTCCACTAATGAACAGGTAAATGAAATATTGACGAAATATCTTCCTAACAAGAAGCTTGTGTACTTGAAAGCCAAACTTGGCTTGGTTGATATATCCTCCCTAGTTGAGAGAGAGAGATAGGGACATCATTATTGTCTTCACTTTGGAAGACAAAATGGAGAATTGGTTAACCATCTGGCATTCAATACTCTTTGAGGATGAGGTAGGGTTGGTTGATATGATGCTAGATAGATGGGTTACCAATCCTTTGCCTGGTGCATGTCAACATGACCTCCCATAGGATTGAGGCTTTGATTTGGTTCATGCATAGGAAAAGTTATGTGAATGAATTACCATATCTGATGAAGGAGGAATAAAAGTGGTTTAATGGGTTGTGGGTACCATTACAAACTCAAAGAATGATTTGGTATTTCCACTAGTGGGAGGTTGTTTTGAATTTGTCATATTGAGGGTTAGTCAAGATCTACTTAAACCAACTTAATTTTCATGACCACAGGGGAAAATACTTATGCAGATGGATTATTCAGGTGAAGAAATAAAAATATGCACATAATTCAATTGTAGAGGGCCTAATATTCATAGTCCTAAACCATCACAAGAATAATAAAAGGGAAAACTTGATCACACTCTCTAGAGGCTATGTTCCTATGAAGGAGATTGGGAAATGTCATGTACACAAGTAGAGAAACACATAGAAAGAGATCACTATCAATTTCTATAAAGGCGTCCTATGGAGGGAAAAGCATACATTGATGAGGTTGAAATTGTAGTGCATCCATTATGGGATAACATGGATATAGAATGAACTTTGGTGAATACTAAAGGCAAGGTATATGACCTTGGAAACTCATGAACCAAGGAAATGGGATATTTTATGTGATTGGAGACGTATTAGACTGTGAAATCCATCGTTATGCAGACGACTATTTTAGATAGGGCTGAAATTATAGAGCTAAAGAAGCAACTCTCAATATTTGAAGGAAAGTTTATTGCCTCCATAAAAGGGGTGTTAAGGCTCACCATTTCAGTCAAAGGTCTAGCAATAAGGGAAAAGAATATGGATGATAGGTATGGCTCAAGGGGAATGGAAGTCTCTGAGTAAAATCCAATTCTTATGCCAGAGGACCTTCCCACAACCTTTTCAAGTCTAGGTGACACTCCAAATTATAGGAAACCAAGTTTAATCAAGCAGGAGGTAACTATACGATCTCCCCTAGAGAATTACCCATATGTTGGTGAATTTTAGTTGTATTTGTGTTTTATTTCTTATGATTCATAGGGATAAGAGTCAAGAAACTAGACTAGAGATAAGCACTTTTTTATTACTAGGAGCATCGATTTCCCTGGAAGTAGGCCCCCTGCTCTCTATGAATTTCTATATCTTGTGATATTTTTATGATATAGAAGGCCCAAAAATACTATAGGAATGAGAAATGTGACAGTAAAATAGAGTACATTTTTGCATTTTGAAATGCCAAATATTTGAACATGTAAGGGAATAAAGGTATATGTAACTTGATATAGATTCATATCCAATAATTCAAGAGATATAGAAATTGAGAGTTTAGGAAAATGGTATTCAGGAACATGGGAATTTAAAAAATTGGAACTCAAGAATTATATCTTTAGAAGGTTGATGAGATATCCCAATGGAGTAATTGTATTCTCTTGAAATTATGGAGAAGTTTCTTAAGAAGTTTACTTTTAATGTTTGAATTTCAATCAACATTTTTAATAGTTACTATTGTAGTTGTAAAAGTGCATGTTAGAGTATAGGCCTTACATAATGTGATAAAGTCATGTTGTATCAGTGATTATTACATATGATTAAATTTAATAGTTTTCATTAATAATTGATATTAATATATTAAAATTAGCTTACTCAACTAACTATGAACTCTATAAAAGAGATCCAACAACTTCATGAAATTAAAAGCATACTTTACATGATTTCATTGTTACCATATCTTTGGGGTGTGTGTGTGAGTACATGCACGCGTGAGTGTGTGTGGATATATATATATATATATATAGATAGATAGATATAGATATCAAATTACCATCACTATAACAGCCCCAAAATAGATATCTAATTAACTTATTAACATTAAATTTAAACTATGAAGAGTGCTTACCAGGGCTTACCTATGGTAGAAGTAGGCTTACCACAACAGGGCTTTCGGGACGACTCTCCTCCCAACAGTAGGCTCAATTGTGCAGGATTCTGCTACAACTGGCCACCCCCGAGCCCTCAATCAACGACTACTGCCAGTGCTCCTAAGTCTTAGTATACCATTCTCCCACGAAAAGGAAAGATAGAATCTCAGAATGATGGAATGCAAGAATGCATCTCATCTTCCTCACCATCTATTAAATAGAACAACATTGGATGGGGAACCACATGCACACACTCCATGTGTCTACATGCAACTTGATTTTTTAGCCTGCTTGATTTTTTTTACTTTTCTTTGATTTTTAGCTTTACTGATTCTTTTTATTGATTTCTTTGTTTTATTACTATTTATTCTTATTTAGAGATTTTAGTGTAGTTATTACTATTTTTATTATTTTTATTTATTTTCTTGTATATTTTAAATATCATTTATGATTTATTATTTTTATTATTTATTATTAATGATTATTATTTATTATTTTATTTATATTATTTTATATATTTATTATTATATTATTATATTATTATATTATTTTATTGTTATTATTTATTATTTTATTTTTTATTAATTTATTAATTTATTATTATTATATTATATTATTATTTTATTATTTATTATTAAAAGGAGGGATAAGGAACCACTGGCATATGTAGTGTTGATTGAGTTTTGTCACCAGCCCATAAGGTGTTACTTATTCTCCCTCGTGCGTATGGGCTCGCACGAGATCATCAAATAAACCGGCCCTCTCGGCCCATTTGTGGAGTCATGTGAATCATCACATCCCAACATGCATCTAATTCATTAACCATACCATCATAGTATCATAGGAAATAATCCACATGCCAACTCTTGCAAGGAACTGCATGCTCACACATGTCATAGATTTGTACGGAACTATCGCATGCGTCAGTTATACCATCACATTATTATATCAAGACATATCACAAGTTAACATAAATGAACCACATGTCAATAATCCTCATATTATAACATCATAATTCCTATGCCACATTATGCATATCATATCCATCATGAGTATTGAACAGGAATACTTATCATCAGGTAGTAAATGAAAATGTCAATATGCCTTGACATAACGTCATAATACCTATGCATATCGCTATTATCGTATAGATACCTTATCACTATAAGAACCATATGTACATCAAACATATGATATCACGATATCATCGTCAATATGTTTTCATCAAGGTGTCAATCACTTTTCAATAATCATTTCGACTTATTTCTACTAGGTAGTTGATCATTTACACCAATGGTATAATCATCTAAGTACATCGTTAAATTTCATAATTATCATCTTGAGTCTTAATCTCTCGTCATATATTCTTCCTTCCCAAAGGAAATTTTGGTGAAATTCATTACTAGTGATACCATCATTATTTAAATCATATTATCTCAAAATTAAAATCCCTTGATTTTACATCCATTTACAGTTTGGTTCACTGATTCCAATATCGCTATTGCAAATACTATTTCCATCATGATTTAACTTTATATCATGCTTAATTGATTTGCACGGGGATTTGTTGATCAATGTTGATTTATTTAACAATTAGTACTTCAAAGAATTATTTTCTTATCTCATCGAGTTTGTCACGTTTGATACCAGTTGATTGCTTAATCATAAATTGACCCCTTCCTCCAGTTGGGCAAAAGACTCTTTCTTATTAAATAGTATCATTATTCAAGTTCAGAAACATTCCTTCCTATATCTTCCAAGTTATCATTACTTGGTCATCATGTAAGTTCATACAGTACTCTTCCCGACTTGGGTAATACCTGAAAAATAACTTCAATAAGATATATGTAATCTGCTTATCCACATAATAAAATTACCTAACCATACGTCTTGTTTTCCATAATTCATTCATATAGTGAGTCACCTATGGAAAATTTTACAATGTGGCTCTCCCATTAGAGGGAAAAATTGTTATAGATGTTTTCATGTACACACTTATCCTTTCCCATCATTTTATCATACTGTCCAAGTTCCGTAAAATTATTACCATAATTATTCAACTTCATTGGTTGATTGCCAATATTTCTTATTTAGGTGCATCGTCCTTCGATAGAACTTACAGTGATACCTTTAGAATACCAAGTTACCAAATTCTTCCATTATTTTCCAAAATACCACAATACTCTTCTTTTATGCGCCAAAATAGGTTGTTTCTTCTTACTAATTTATTATCTTTGTTGTGATATTTCTTCTTTATGACCTTAAATATTTGATCCAAGCTGGCCATAATCACGTGAACTATCATTAGTTACCAAAAAATTGCAAGTTTCTTCTTCCCATTTCTCTTTTGACAACTTTAACCATGACGAACATCATGTAACATTATACTCAACATCTGAACTTTAATCCAAATCTCTATGGTTTGCCACTGAGACTAAATATACCATCATGTAGCTTGATGATGTTCAAGATACAAATGATATGAGTAGTAAATGAGCAGATACATGTAATTTGAATGGCAATTTGCAATGCAAAATTAAATTTACTAGAAGATCATATTGAGAGAGTTGTGTTCTTGCAATAATGGACCAGAGAAATGCCAAGCAACTGCTATTGCTAAAGGGCAGTAATCGAACAAA
>APFE031046404.1:0-21253 GCA_000404065.3 Pinus taeda
TAACTAAATGACTAAGCTCTCTTGTGGCTCCCTATGGAAAGAAAATAACAAGTGGGAGAATTTTTGGTTGTGTTATATTCTTTCCATGACTAGCCCATGTAGTTAAATGGGGGGTTAGAGGGAGGTAAAGCCCCCGCTTCATTGTGTTAATTGCATAGCAGGGTGGTCACAAGGAGTTTGAGGGGTGCAAGTAATCCCCCTCTATGGGGTCCAAGGCTTAGAAAATTTTGTTTTTTGGACCCTATATTAGGTTGGGCGGACCTACCTATGGTTTTGTGCATGTTTTTCGCACATGGTTTTGGACGTGATGGTTATCGGTCCATAGTTTTGGATGCGATGGTTTTTGATCCATGGTATTGGATGCTTCGGCATGTATAAATATGTATTGTAACATTGAAAGGAACATAATGAAAAATCAAGCTGGTAGTCCCAATTTTGGGATCCAAGGGAAAATCTCTGTGTATATGTGTTTTATGTGTTATGCTCTTGCATTGTTTATTTTCTATGTTTTAGAATTCATGTGCAGGTAATATTTTGTACAAGGTTAAAACCTACATCCTATTCGTTCTTATAAATTTTATTTTGGTTGTATATTTTTCTTAAGAGGCCCATTTTAGACCTCAAAATTCCCCTAATGAAGGAATTTTAGTCTCATAAATCAGAACCTCTCCTTACAAACTTGAATGATTATGACTAACTCAATCCTTCCTTTATATTCATGTAATTTCCTATAGCTATATCAACACTCTCCTCTATCAAATTAAACTCTCTTTGACATTCACTCTATTCTAAATTTATCAATGATCCTCCTCTTTTCATATGAATTGAAGGAACAAAATAGAAATGGCTAGAGGATTTTCATATGTTTCAATATTGTGGGTCCCTACTAAAATCAAATGGAGGTTGGCTCCAACTATGAAGTCAGAGGTTGGCTCCGATGATAAAGTCGAAGGTTAGACCGTTCCTTCTCCTTAAGGGTTCATTGTGCACCTATGACTCCACCAAGCCCAACTATGGCTGACTCCACCTTGACCAAATGTGATGTGTTGGTTGACTTAAACCCAGGGTTGGACCTCTTTGGAAATTCATTAATCAACAAATTAAGCTCGAATCCTTCGAGTACCCACTACATTGACTTGAACGGAGGTTGGTTTCAACACTTTGAGCCAAAATGCATCAACAAGCCCACAAAACTTACAAGAATTAGGATGTTTTTTAATGGCTTAATTCAAGCATGCTTCCATTGAGATAATTCACCATTAACTTCATTAAATATCCATAAGTCCAATTCCAATGGTGACTATAACTGGAATCCTCAATCCTTCTACAAATTAGGTGTCACCGAATGATTTTTTTATCCATCATTTAATCCCTCACCTTAGTTGTAGGTGTCACCATAATTCGATCCTTGGGACTCCTGTACCTTCCTAAATCAACAAGAGTTCCAAACACACTCTGTTACACATTTATCAATGGGGAAGCTCTCAACAACCCCCCTTTGGTCCACCCTTTCTTAATTTATTCCTTGCTAGTCACCATGCTTGCTTTTTCTAATCACATACTCACGTTGTGCTTCAAGTTTGAAACAATGATGCACGCATAGCATTGTACCATTCCAACAACTTGGGAATTTTTCCTTTATCGAATTACCATTGCTCCTTCAGTAATGAAATTGTAGATACATTTGGACGAAATAGAAGGCACCGTAAAGATGACCAATTACTTCATATTAAGAAAAAAATAAAAAGAGAAGACTAAATCATATACACACACATTCCCTCATTCATTTTTGGTTTCTTATAATATGAAAATTTTGGGACACTCACAAGGTTTCGTTGCTAATTATTAACCAAATAAATAAATAAATTGTGCCCTATAGAGACCCTACACTGAGAGAGATTCGCATTGTTACATGGAGAGATTTAAGACACAATATTCATTCTTTAACTTAACAATATATACATAAGGAATTATAGAACTCCTTATATATTCTCTCACGAAATGCACTTGACAGCTTCTCCCTACCCAAATTCATTAAGCCTCAAATTCCAGGAGACCTCTTTGCCTAACCTCTCACACACACATTTTAATTTACTAAAACCTTGCTAGAAAAACATCCCAGTAGAAGGATTATAATTGGGACATTTTTCTAGAGCCTAAAACTACCAGATACCTACTCCTACACTTGTCAAAGGCTCACTTTTATAGTCACCTGAACAAACTAACACCTCAACATAATTACAATTAGACGGAAAATTCATAGCATGTAGCATGTAAAAAAGAGGTATGAAGAAAATTTCATGATCGTACATTGTCTGGAAAAATGCGGGGTTTAGGCTCCCGCATCAAACTCACCAGGTGGAAAATTTTAACCTTTTGGTCAAATGTCTTTAGTATGTGAACCATTCCGAGTCCCAAAAAAGGTGTTGCACATTCCCACAAAAATTTCCTTCATTAGGGGAATTTTGAGGTCTAAAATGGGCCTCCTAAGAAAATTGTACAACCAAAATAAACTTTACAAAGACCAATAGGATGCAAGATTATGATGTCAACCATGGGGGATGATTCACAATTTTTGGAGTAAAAAAGTAAAAGGATTAAAAAGTAATAAAATAATAAAACTACTTTTTCAACTCATATTTTCAACTTATCTCCCTATTTTTTTACTCAAATTTGGAGCGAGAGTACTCATTGGATGAAAAATTTAATTCCTCATCCAAGGAGTACCCATGTTGCATAATTTTGATGGACCCTTCTACATGAAAAAAACATGATTGCAATCACGTTTTCAGGTATTTATTATTTTTTGTGTAGAAGGATCCATCAAATGTATGCAACATGGGTACTCCTTGGATGAGGAATTAAATTATACATCTAACAAGTGTTGCCACTCATTGGAAGAGGAATTCCATGTTACATTACATTGATTTAAAATAGTATGCCCCAAAGTATTGATGTGGCCATCATGACTCATGACATGACTTGACACAACAGTACTGGTATGTTCATGCTGCTAGTGGTGTCCATGTCGAGTTGCAATGATGATGAGTGATGGATGTCCTCTTAGTGTATCATAGCTTTAGGTCTGCATGGCAAGTTGTGTGGAGTCTTCGATGGTCTTTGTGTTTGCTTGATGTTGCATTTGCATGTCACTACTTTGCTTGTACTCTGGCATGCTTTACGCATTCGTCTGTTCGCGAAGAAATCTACTCGCATGTTCATCCATTCGTGAAAAAATCTCCTTGCATGTCAATCTATTCAAGCAAAAATCTTAATGCATGCATCGCGTGTTCGCAAACAAATATCCTCGCATGTATCGTTCATTCACGATAAAATCTCCTCGCGTGAATCGCCCGTTCATGAGAAAATATCCTCATGTGCATCATCTATTCGTGAGAAAATATCTTTGCATGTGCTCTCCTTTTTCATCTCCTCCGTCATCACGTCATGTGTTATCCATGTACCAGTATTTGCAATTATTCATGGCGAGACGACATCAAATCCATAAACCTCCTAGTCTACCATGATTCATTTTCATTCGCTTCCGGATGCTGGTGACCGAGAGAGAGGACAAGGTCACAAAACTACAAAAGGCATATTTCATGTTGGGATGCAGGTTCCGGGCACTACTTGTGAAAATTGTGTAGAAATCTCTAGGAGACTGAGATGGGAAATCCAGATCAGAAGTGATTGTCTCCAGGATCTGGCTTGGCTAGTGGGTAGATTTGCACAATTTTTTGGAGGAAGCAGTGCAAGTGGCAAAGGGGCTTGGCAGAAAAAATTGTGCAATTCCTCCGAGGAGTTGGTAGCGAGCTACAAGAGGCTTTCCGGGAAAAAATGTGCATTTTTTCAGGGGAGCTGCTAGCGGGCTGCAGGAGCATTGTTTGTGAAAACTATGCAATTGCTGGGAGGTTGGCTTGATGGACACCCCATCGCAGTTTTTGAGCTAAACGGGATGTTGGCCTGCTTAACATCCCGTCACAGTTTTTGAGATGAGGGGGATGTTGGGCTACTAGACATCCCATCGTAATTTTTGAGCTAAGCAGGACGTTGGGCTATTGGTTGACTACCCATTGTCGTTTCTCGAGTGAGTAGGAGGCCGACTCACTGGGTGGCTGGCTAGAAAAACTGCACATTTTTTTAGGGAAGCAATGATGGACATAAGGTGTTTGTCTGACATGTCAGTGCCAATTTTTTAGTCAGTGGATCGGGCAAGGTCTATATCTTTTGCACAATTTTTTGGGGGGGAGTGAGTCCCAGGGTCATTGCCTAGTCAAACTCTTCAGTTGACTAGCTGGAGGGTTTTTTGTTTCGCTTATAGGTAGAGCAGATAGAGATGCCTTGCTGAGAAATTTTTGTGTTGATTTGGTGACATTCGGGTTGGCCGATGCCAGGATTGCATAGTGCAGGGTGCCTGTAGGAAAACCTCAAGCTCTGCACAATTCTCAATAGCAATACATGTTCACTAAGTGTTGAAACAAAGCAATGTAGCTCAGCGAGGGTCCAACTGCTTCAAGATGGTTCGGTTGTCAAAACTTCAACAAAAATGGTAAGTGTGTGAGTGAGTGAATTTGTGCATATGTGACATTGTGAACACACACTCAACATGACTCGAGGAAAAGACACCTCAAACCATCAAGACAACACATACATAGTGTGAC
Source organism: Pinus taeda (assembly GCA_000404065.3). NCBI lineage: Eukaryota > Viridiplantae > Streptophyta > Pinopsida > Pinales > Pinaceae > Pinus > Pinus taeda. Next base: position 4,662 of record APFE031046404.1, read on the forward strand.
TAACCAACGGTGCGAGTGACAAGCGTGACGCTTATGATAGATTGTTGAACGACCATGACAACGCTTACGCGACAGTGCATACAACTTCGTGTGTGAGTGTGACAAATGTTTACATAGTGAATACAACATGTACATATGAAGCAAGGACCTTTTGCATGACCAGAACATCGTTTCAAGCGTGACATTGTGACCAACATACAAAAGCTTGTCCTTTGAATGGTCAATCAAGGAGGGTGGAAAGACTGTAGTAATCTGCTGTGGTCTTTGGATGTGGGACTTTAGGCTTCAGATGAGTGAAGATCATCTTTTCTTCCTTCAGATAATAGGCAGCCATCAATCTTTGCTTTTTGGCTGGGGTTGTATTCAGGAATTGCTCATAGAGCTGCACCCTTATCAACTCATTTTGTGCCTTAATCTCTTTGAAGCCTTCTTTAATTGTAGTTGGTTTCTTGCCCGGTTGTCTTGAGGAGGACACCTCTATGGTATGTTGTTGGGCCTGATCTAGCTTAAATGAGCTAGTAACAGTCTGTTGGCTTGTTTGCCTTTCTTTGCTGTGGCTTTCTGCCAGTTCTTCACTTATGTCTCCTTCTTCTGCTTCAGGGTCTACCCTCGGCCTCTTGGCCTCTGGTTGCTGTGATGACCCTTTTAGAGGTGTGACCTCCTCTCTCTCTCTCTTCTTCCCTCTCTCATCATTGAGAGGAGTCTGCAAAACTGTGTTTTGAGTTTGTTCAGTTTGCTGTGGAGGGGCCTGCTCTGATTGCTGATCCTTTGATGTGCTAGGCTGCCCTGTCTCTACCTCTTGCTGTTCATCCATCTTCTCCTTTCCCTTTGCTGTAGTTGTTGTTGCAGCAGCTTCCTGGGTGTCCTGTGCAGTTGGAGCAGTAGAGGTGCCTTCTCCTACTTGGACTGGTTGCTTGAACAAGACCTATTGACAAGAGTCTAAGTCAAGAGTTTTTTCCAAGTCCTTTACAGTCTGCTCCATTATTTCTTCCTGAGTCAATTCCTCTACTATTGATTCAGGCACCCATTTGTCTTCATTAGAAAATTGTTGTATTTGCGGGATTGGGCAATGCTTATAGGCTAGCAGCCTATATTTGACCCTTCCCGCACTGATGAAACCTTCAGGGTCATAAGGGACCCACCAAAAGCTTCTTTTGAGTTTGAGCTGTTGTCCTAGTATTTGATCAGCTTCTTGCCAACCATCTTTTTTGTTCATGACAAATGGGCCTAGGTGGTCCCTAAACTTTAGGTTGGCTTTCTGCTTGGCACTGTGAAAGTGTGTCAGATCAGAGTTTATAAGCTGTTTGTAGTACTCCAGGGCAAATAGCCTCATAGGCACATATTTTGGGAGCCTGTAGGGACAGAGCTCACAACCATAAATTCTGATGACAGTGTGATTTTGGTATAAGTACCAATCACAAATTTTGTAACTACTGGATAGCTACAAGATTTTCTGCATATCCTTGGACAATCTGATAGGAGGGGTCCTCTTTAAGAGGCATGTGATTGTATACACAAACTGATCAATGAATTCACAGTATGAGTAGGGGGAACTCTGGACTTGGTGGAAGACTGAAGACCAGAAGATCACAGACCTCCTCTCACCCTGTGAGTCTAGCATCTTGATTGAACACTGGAAGCAATCTGTTTGGTAGTACAAGAATAGGTGATAGATATATGAGGAATATTTGAATATTGCCTCCCTCTTCAGTCTTGTCAATTGATCATGTATCTTATTGGCAATGTATTTGGCATAATTGTATTTCATAGTAGGGGGCTTCACAAGGCTATATGCTGAGAGCATTACCAGCACAGTTAGATCAACATGCTTATTTGTAGTGAACCCCAAAACAGAGGTTAGCATGTCTACCAGCAACTTGCCAACCTCATTGAAATCTGCATAGGAGAAAGGAGGTGGCCCAGAAGGTTGGCAGTCTGCCTTCATGAATTTCCTGGCTATTGCAGCAATGTCTGTGCTAGAGAGTTTGGAGCCCTCATCTAGCAAGCAGTTCATGGAGAAGGGGTATAGCAGCTGGGTCTGCTTGTAGTTCAGCATCTGGTTGATGGAATCTGGAGTTGTATAAAAGAGGATGCTCCGAGATGGAGACTTCACAGCCCTGAGTTTCTGGTCATAGTTTTCTGCACAGAGGTGGATGACTTCAGGGAAAATGTTCACAAAAGGCAGGAAGTAGGTAGACAGATTGGATTCCTAGATGACATACAGTTCACTGTTGTCCAAGTGACTGTTTCTTAGTTGGCAATATTTTTGCAAGTGGCTTCTCTCTGCCACAAAGTATGTGATGAGGGCATCACTGTCCACCAGTGGCATAGCTTCTAGTTCTCTGTTAGGTGGATTTATAGGCACTACATCCAGAGCAGCTGGAGTGGCCATTGTCTTGTTTTAGCTGGATGCTTACTGTATTTCAGGTTTCATGTGAATGCTGAGGAAATGGCTTACTGATCTCTGTTTGCAGTGAGTAGTTTGGCAGTGCAACGAGGCTGTTACAGGCTTAATCAATCTGTGAGGCACTCTGTTTTGAAGAACTAGAGTGTGTTTGAGCTGGCTAGCTGGTTACTTGCAGAGAATTCCTTTAGCAGGGGTTAGGGAACTGTTAATTCAGTCTTCTAGCCGGTAGCTCGGCTTCTTTAAATGCTCTTTGTGGAAAAATGGTGAATTTCACAGAGGGTCACGGGTTTCTTCGAGATTTTCGTCGCGCAGGGGTTTCAGTGGCTTTTTAAGTAGATTTCATTGGTGAATTTAACAATGTGGGTCTTTTGATTGAGTTCTTTATGCAGGAAAGTAGGATCACAAAGGAGAACACTGGATAAAAGAGGATGCCTGCGGAAAATACCTGGTTTTAATGGCGTGGGAGGTGTTTGCACCGGTCGAATTGGAGGAATTGCAGGTACTTGGGTTGATATTGGAGGCGGCAGCAACTTTGGCGGGTAGCTTTTGATTTTTGACTGTTGTAGGTTGAATCGCATGCAGAGGAGCTCCGGAAGTCGTAGAAAACAATGCGAAATAGCAGTTAATTGACGCCTTTTTATGAATTTTTGGCATATTGGCGCCTTTTTGTGATGACATCATGCTGACGTCATCATGGGCCCGGGTACGGATGGGTGACGTGGCAGCTGACGTGGTTGCCCAGGTGGCAGTGACATAGTGGCAGGGTGGACAGGGTGACACGGTGGCCGGGGGCGACGTGGAGGCTTGGTGGCAGCAAGGTGGGGTGACGTCAGCACGGGGGGAAGGTGGTAAGCGGTCTCCCCGGAGGGGCCTAGGGCGGTAAGCGGATTGGAGGGGAGGGGGGGCAGCGAACACCGTGGGCGCCTGACGTGTGGCGGGGGTACAGCGGCAATATCGCCCATCCCCCGGACGCAAAAGGTCGGGCAGGTTCGTTGCAAGATCGACTGCCCACCGTTTGATGGGTAGGGCGGAAGATCGTGCGGTGGGCGGCAATCGCGAGGTAACGGCGTGTTAAATGCAGTGGGGACCCACCCCAATAAATTAATTAATTTAATTAAAATCGGGCGCGGGGGGGTAGGAACTTTAGGTTTTGTGTTTTTTCGTTTATTAATGTTTTAATAATAATAAAAAGACATTACAAACACAATTTAGAGAGCGGAAAGGGGTAAAGGGTTCTAGCAAGGGCGGGGATTTTGATTTTTTGACTTTTAACCATAGTTTTTTGCCAAACCCCATAGTTTTAGGATGCTTGAGGGTTAATACTAACCCTTGATGTGTTAATATTTCCCAAGGAAGGGATATATAGCTATAGTGCTAGGGGGGGGTATTTATAGATATTTTTTGGGAGATTTTCATAGATTCTAATAGAACTAGGAAAAAAGGGGAGAGTTAGGGAGCTACATAATACATTAGTGGTTAACATGATTTTGTGAGGTGAATGAAGGGGTAAAGCTAAGTTCTAATAGGTAAAACTTAACTTAGGATTTTCGTGGACAGGAAATTTGAGACATTGTAGGAAGTTTTCCTTGATATTGACTTTTTTATATCGACCACATAGAGAAAGTAACTTTTTGGCACATATTCAATACACTCAAAGATGCAAGGCACACTCTCAAGCCATATTCGCATTAATGTAGAAACTACCCCATATAGAAAGTAACCTTTTGGCACATATTCAACACACTCAAGGATGGCCAGACACACTCTCAAGGCCTCAAGCCATATTCTCATTAATGTAGAAACTATGGTTTATGGATACACTCAAATTGGTTAGAGTTAAGGATACTACTTCATGAGTTTGTCGATTTTTATTTTTTTTGTCAAAATTATCTTTATTTGAATTCATATATTCCTTTGGATTCTATTTTTAATCCTTTATGATCATATAAGTTTTATTATTTTCAAATAAATTAAACTTAATTTTTCTCTTATAAAAATATTATATTGTTTATATATGAGATTTTTTTAATTTCTTATGTTTTTATTTACATTATACATATATATACATATATTGTGAATATAATTGTATGAAAATATAATTCTTCTAAATTTTTAATAATTTTCACACTAGTTGATTTCAAAAAATTTAATGGAGAAAAAATAATTAGTTATTTTAATAATTTATATTTTTAAAGTTTTCTTTTGTGGCTAGTTTGTTTATGACTTGCAAGAGTATCTCTTGGCTAAAAGACCATGCCTTAGAGTTATCTATGTCATCAAAATTATCCAACTATTCCACTAGACTAGGTCCACAACAACCCTTGGCATGGATACATTTTTGCATACCTTGACACAAGGAGTATATTAAGAGAACACATATTTGTAGATTGTTCCATAAAATGAATGAGAAGAACTAGTGGACTTTTCAAACTCTCCTTTGGTGGGATTGTGTATTTTTCTTTGTGAATTATCAACCATTTTGGTAAGTCTTATTTATTGGATATTTTCATTATTTAGATAAGAATTTGAACATAGAGAACACTCAGAACCATAGGTCCAAATCTATATCATATAATTGGTAAGCACCACAGCATATTTAATACGGAAAAGAAATGAGATAATTCAAACCCAAAATTCTTCAGTTATACAGGAGCATTAGAGCTTCCAAGTCATCAAGATTTTTGGAGATAAAACTCCAAATGAGGTTTCAATTTTGTAAAGGAATTGTAATTCATTAATTGTAAATATTCCTCGTTGTTTTAATTACTATAATGTAAAGGAATTGTAATTCCTTAATAGTAAATATTATTAGTTCTTTTAATTACTATAGTATGGTTTAAGAAAAAAGATATGGATAGGAAATATTTTGTCCTTAAGGGAAAATCTAATTTACCTTGAAAGCATGAGAACTTTATGGAATAAATCATGAGAGGTTTAGGGAATTAATGAGTGATTTCATGGACCTAGAAAAATATTTTTTTATTCTAAATTTGTATTTAACAATTGCAATCCTATGAGCAAATCTAATGACCAAATAAATGTATAGTCAGGCTCATACAGATAAACAAATGGTTTTGAGTATTTTTGTATGTACAAGTTTTGTTAATGAAATTAATTTTTCATATCTTCTATCTACAAAATGTCCATGTGCACGATATTTGAAGAATTTTTAAAATTTGGAATGGGTAGAATTATGTGCTTATGTGTGTGAATTGGGTAGGGAAATCTTACTGATGATTTAGTGAAATTAAATTTACTGCATGTATCAAATGGTAGAGGGTGATAGTATTCTATGAAGAATAATTATTCAGTGTGCTTATTGCAAAGAAAGATAATGGGTTCTCATGAATTATATTTTGATATTGAATGTGCATAGCGAATGCTTCAGGAAATATTGTGAAATTAATGAAAATGCATAGATGGGTATGGAGTGGATTCATGATATTGGTGCCAGTTTGATTTTGGTATCATCATTCACAATCAATACAATTTCCAAAAGGTCAAAATTGAGGTACATCCTAAGAACAACAAATAAAGGGTTTTGTCATAAAAAAGGGTTGAATCACCGAAAACATGCGCCGAAAACACAAAGAAACTAAAAGATTCTAAGGCCAAAAAAAAGATTATTAGATCCCCAAAGATTATATTCAAATGATGGACTCCAATTCAAATAGTTGATTACCAAAAGGTTCATTTTCACTGTCAATAATGTTATCATTGTGGAAATATCTAGTCTAACACTCTCTTCCACCCCATTGAAGTATATCAAGATGTGGAAAGTGTTACCTATGACTTAGTTGAACCTGACAAAAATCCTCTTTTCCAACTTTTCTAAAACCCAAAATAAATAGTACCATCACGTTAGGTCACCGAGAACTTTCTCGCAATATAAATTTTATCTCAATCCAACACCTATATTAAACTTTATACCCTTTTAAATTATGTCCAATTATAACTCTTTCCACATCTGGAGGATACTTCCCTGTGGCACCCATGTGGATCGGCCACATCACCCAAGATAGTCCATGTCACTCATAGATCCATTATGGAACCTATGTTTTTGTGGTTTTTCCTTTGTGGCACTTGCTAATAATATTAATTCATGGGTCCCATTGGGTTCAACCCCTTCATGCAATACAAAACTTTCATGATATATTCAACTATGGGGGAAATATAAGTGCATCAAAATTTTCACTTTGGTATACGAGCCTAGACCCCCATAACTTTAAACCACCACAACTCCAAAGGATATCCAGTCTCATGTAATTATTCCACAATGTTGAGCTCCACCCCAAATATATTGTGGTTCTTCCAAAATCTAGTTCAATACATATCAATACTTGCAAAAGTAATCACCTAAACGGGGCCAACCTTGAATACTCTACACTAATAATCCAACCTTGTACAAATAATCATGTAAACGAGGCCCATCCCGGATACTCTACACCACTAATTTGACCTTTAAAAATAATCACCCAAGAGGGGCCTACCTTGGATAATTGTACACTCCATGGGGAAATTTACCCTTCTCAAACAATGCAAATGTACTAGCTATCCAGATGCCCAAAGATCTAGATATATTTTCTTGTCAAATAGATATCCAACTCTTTGCCAACTTCCATGGTTTCACAAGTTTCTCACCATGCCCTCATTCCGAGGACGTCCTGGATACATTTTCTAGACATGAGTGTATTTTCCCATTTGGTGTATCTAGATATAGTAGCTAGACTCAAGTGTATCTATCCATTATTTATATCCAGACATGTTGAATGAAAAAGGTCTAAAAAACATATTCGACCCCGATACATTATCCTTCCAAAAGCCATACCCCTCGATACAAAATTTAACTTCCAAAAAACTTATACTTACAAAATTTGATAACCTCAAGGAACTTAACCAAGGTTTTCCTTGAAGCCTAACTTTGCTCATACCACCATTTTCACGAGAGCAATAACTTATTCTCCCACTGAACATTTTAGTAATTATACATAACCATAATATGATCAACTAAACTATCAAAATGTGTACTATTAGGACAAAAAACAAGTTAAGCCATAGCCACCACTACATTGTAAACACAAACAAAACAACATAATATTACACCACATGATAACTCCCAAACAAAAACTTTCAAATCTATTGATATACCATACATTGCACCAAACATTTTCCTTTAATAGGAAAGATAGTAAAAGGTCCTAATCAATCACAGGTCAAACATATTCACATCATAATAGACAACAAAATTTCACCGATTGCAATAGTCAACTAAGAGACTTCAATCATCTGTGTACCTGATTACTTCCTCCTCTAGAGAGGGAGGTTGTAACCTTCAACAATGCAATGAACCATTATATTCACAACATGTTAGATTATAGGAATCACATACCATAATAGGTTGGCTAAAGAATGACGTAGGAGCATCAAAACAACATTTTTCTAGACTAAGAGGGGTCACAAAAGTTTCCTCATAAATAAATTACATTTCGGTAGGTTGTGAATTTGCAATGTGTCTAACTATAATTATATTAAGTTGATAATTTTTTCGTGATTGGACAAGTGGTCGTTTTTTAATTTAATAGGTGTAGGAGTAGGTATCTAGTAATTTTAGGCTCTCGATAGATGTATGAATTCTAATGTTTCTGTTGGTATACTTTTTCCATCTAGTTTTTGTATATGAAAATGTGTGTGTAATATGGTAGGAAGAGAGGTCTCCTGAAATTTGAGGGTTAATGAATTTGGGGAGGAAGAATCTCTCAAGTGCATTTTGAAAGAGAATATGGAAGAAGTTCTTTAAGTCCTTGGGTATATACCTTTCAGTTAAAGAATGAATATGGTGTTTTAAATGTCTATGTGTATCAGTGGGAATCTTTCTCTGTGTAGGGTCTTTGTAGGGAAAAAATTATTTGCTTGTTTAGTTAATAATTAGCAATGAAACCCTATGAGGGACCCAAAAAATTAGTATGATAAAGAACCAAAATTGAATGAGTGGATATGTATGCATATTTTTTAGTCTTCACTTTTGATTTATGTCTTATTATGAAGTGACTGGTCATGCGTATGGTGCCTTCTATCTCGTCCAAATTTCTTTTTTATTTTATTGATGTAGGAGTGTTGCTAATTCCATAAAAGGAACATTACCCAAGTTATTGGAATTGTACGATGCTATGTGTGTATTGGTGGTTCAAACTTTAAGTAGATCATGAGTATGTGATTACTAAAAGGGAGCACAGTGACCAACAAGGAATAAATTAAGAAGGGATGGACCAAAGGGGGATTGTTGAGAGATTTCCCCATTGATAAATGTGTATCAGAGTGTGTTTGGAGTTGTCGTTGATTTAACAAGGTATGAGAATCTCGAGGGTCGAATTATGATGGCACATGTAGTCAAGGTGAGCGGTCCAATCATGTATAGAAAAAGCTTTGGGTGATACCCGATTTGTAAAATGATTTAAGACTCTAGTTAGAGTCACCATTGGAACCAGACATGCACACATTTAACAAAGTGAATGGTGAGTTATCTCAAGGGAAAAAGACTCAAATTAATCCATTACAAATCATCCTCACTACTACGAGTTTTGTTGACTCATTGATGCATTTTGGCTCAAAGTATTGAAGCCAACATTCGATCAAGTCAACATAGTCACTACGCAAAGGGTTTGGGCTTGGATTGATGATTAACGCATTTTCAAATAGGTCTAACCATTGGTTTAAGTCAGCCAACCCATCATGTTTGGTCAAGGTGGAGCCAGCTATAGTAGGGCTTCATGGATTCGTTGACATGCGAGGAACACTTAAGGAGAAGGAAGGCTCTGACCTTCGACTTCATTGTCAGATCCAACCTCCATTTGGCTTCAATAGGAACCTACTATATTGAAACATATGAAAAGCCTCTAGTTTGTTCTTTTTAGTTTGGTCAATTGACAAGAAAAGAGGAGGATAATTGATAAATTGGGACTAGAGTGAATGTCGAAGAGAGTTCAATTTGATAAAGGATCCTGCTATAGAAATTTCTACAAATCTAGCTCTGATATGATCTAGAAATTATGATGTAGATTTGCAACTTCTCATGAAGTTTTAATCAAAATAATAAGACACAAACCTACTCTACTTCTTTGTAGACATTAATTCACATTCTAGAACAAAAATATTAGACATGCAATAAGAAATCACACTCATGCAAAAAGTATTTTTCCTGGGGAAAGAAAACTTCTAAAAAACCCCAATTCCTGCTTGCATTTAATCTGATGAATAGAAATGTATTACAATTTCTTTTCTCAATTGAGAACAACTAACAATTGCATAAGTTATCTCTCTTCTCACTGAGAAATTCTGAACCAGACTTAGTCAATTTCTTTCTCTGCTTGAGCCCCTATTTTCTTGCATTGTTCCTTGAAGAATTAGGCCCCTATTAAACAGGAAATTCCTCTAATTCATTGCGCAATTCCCAAGTACGGTCAACCTGACCTCATGCAACATTGGTACACTCAACTAGTTTACAACTACTGGTTAACCGTTGTGGAAACCCCACCACAACTGGGCAACTCAAGTTTTTTGCACGTATATGCTAATTATTAGTTGATTGATCAGTTAAATAGATGATCTATGAGTTAAATTGATGTCCCACTACTTAAATGACCACAAAGTTGTTCTATTAACATTTAGAACTAGTTTAACTGATTACAACTAAACTTAACTCAACTAAACTTTAGGAATCACTACATACAGCTAAACTTCATTCCCTTAACTTATATTAACTAAGATAGACTACTATTTTTTAGGAACCAACACAAGCAAGCTAAACTTAAACTCATTAACTCAAATTATGTGTTCTTAACTGAGTGAAATGATCCATGCCACCTCAGTTAACTCCACCAAGTTGGTTTTTTACGTGGAATTTTTAATTTCCTCAATTTTAACTGAGGTAAAATCAATATTGCAACTTTCTTGCTACATTTTCAACACTCCCTCTCAGCAAGAAAGGGATTATTAGGCACCCCTATCTTGCACCTATGTAATGTAATTCATGAAACACCTCTCACTCTTTTTGTTGCTACTACAACATCTGGAACTAAGAAGCAAACAAAAAAAAATTGAATGAGCTATGTTTGCAATTTTTTACAGGAAAAATTGTGTTGGTGCTGACTCTACTAGTGAGCCTCCTGCTTAGTTATCAACAATCCTTTTCACTCCTCGGTCTCTAAATGGTAATGATCCTCCTACTACTAAATATTGTGGGGCCCTGTAGAAAGGTAATGGTCCATAAGGAGAACACCTCAATGGAAATTGCCCAAATTTTTGCAACTATAGTACTAAGGATATACCTCACCCCACCTCACTCCTAGAGGTATAGTTGCATGCATGGATAAATTTGATCTACGTGTATTATCGTTGCTACTGCTCTACTACTACTTATGTAATGTTGCAATACCTATTTCAATAAAGATTCTCATCTCCGTATATCATGAAGTACTATCTTCCATAGGGTTGCTCCCTCCGAAACTAGACTCCTTCTCAGTTTCGATCTCCCTATGGGAAATTGTGTTTCTCCTCAATCTACCAATATCAATTATCACAACTCATTTTTGTGTCACTAAACATTGGATCATTTTTCTACCCATTAGCATCCTTATAGATCCAGTAAGAAGTCTGCACATAAGGTTTTGTGGATTTTCCTTGAACTAGGGCTCAATGACTCTGCATAGTAACAATGCATTAGTTCTTCAATGATCAATGTACATGTGGAATTCAATGATTGGTTTGTAATGTGAATCAAACTCTAATGCCATGTAGAAATTTCTACAAATCTATGTTTGATACCATGTAGAAATTATGATGTACTTTTGGAACTACTCATGAATTTTTAATCAAAACCATAAGACACAAAACTACTTTATTACATCACGGACATTAATTCTAAATTTAGAACAAAAATATTAGACATACAATAAGAAATCACACACATGAAAATATTATCTTTCCAGGGGAAAGAAAACTGCTAAAAAACTCCAATGTTTATTTGCATTAATCTGATGAATATAGATGTATTACAATTGCTTTGCTCAACTGAGCACAACCTACAAGTCCATAAGCTATCTCTCTTCTCATTGAGAAGCTCTTACCAAGACTTGGTCAATTTCTAACTCTGCTTGAGCCCCTATTTTCTTGCACTGTTCCTTTAGGAATTAGGCCCCTATTAAATAGGAATTTCCTCTAATTCATTGTGCAATTCCAAATCATGGTCCACTTGACCTCGTGCAACATCTGTACACTTAACTAGTTTACAAATCCTCATTAACTTCCTTGGAAACTCCAACACAATTGGGAAAATTGAATTCTTTGAAAGCATGAGATAATTATTAGTTGATTTATTATTTAACTAGATTATCTCTAAGTTAAACTAATGTCTCATTACTTTACTGACCACCAACTAGTTCTATTAATAGTTAGAACTAGTTTAACTGATTACAACTAAAATTAACTCAACCTAGTCTCCTAAAATTTAGGAATCCCTACATAGAACTAAAATTTGTGCCCTTAACTTGAATTAAATAAGCTAGACTCTTATTGATTCCTCTTCATGCTCTTAACTCGAATTAACTAAGCTAGAATCCTATTGATTCCTCTTCATGCCCTTAACTTGAATTAACAATACTAGACTCCTATTTTTAGGAATCAACAAAAACAAACTAAACTTGAAATAATTAACTCGAATTATTGTTCTTACTTAAGTGACAAGAGCCATGTAACCTCATTTTATGCCACCAAGTTGTCTACTGATGTGGACTTTTGAATTTCCTCAATTTTAATTAAGGAAAAATCAAAATTAAGACTTTCTTGCTGCATTCTCAGCACCTACTGATATAGATATGGGAAATTGCATAGATATAAAGGAAGGATTGAGGCAATCAAAATCATTCAAGTTTGTAAGGATAGGTTTCAATTTATGCGACTAAAAAGAAAGGTCTTCATTGTTGGGAGACAAGTGGATATCGCTCCAAAAAAATGAATTATTGAGGAGGTTTAAAAAAGGGACATGTGGATATGAGAAGAACCAAAATAATTGATTTTTATAATTGAGGTCCTAAAATAAATAAGGTCCTGGAACATATTCGACAAGCCAGAGGAGGTGCCTACTAGCAATTGGTATGAAATCATTGTGAACAATGATTTGCATAAGACAGGGGAATAAAAAATCTCGACAACAACTCAAAAAGTAAAAACAAAATGTTGGTTTATAACTAATGACATTGTATTTTATCAAATAAGGGGACAACAATTGGCTAAGATAACGTTGTAGCGACTGCAACACCCTCCAAAATTTTGGCATGCTTCCAATTTAGAAGCTTCCCCTAGGTTTTTACTTGATGTTTTCAAGCACTCAAGCTCACCTCGTGAGCTCGTGTTGAGTCTTTCCACCCTCCTTGATTGACCATTCAAAGGAAAAGCTTTTGTATGTTGGTCACAATGTCACGCTTGAAACGATGTTCTGGTCATGCAAAAGGTCCTTGCTTCGTATGTACATGTTGTATTCACTATGTAAACATTTGTCACACTCACACAGGAAGTTGTATGCATTGTCGCGTAAGCGTTGTCATGGTCGTTCAACAATCTATCATAAGCGTCACGCTTGTCACTCGCACCGTTGGTTAGTCACACTATGTATGTGTTGTCTTGATGGTTTGAGGTGTCTTTTCCTCAAGTCATGTTGAGTGTGTGTTCACAATGTCACATATGCACAAATTCACTCACTCACACACTTACCATTTTTGTTGAAGTTTTGACAACCGAACCATCTTCAAGCAGTTGGACCCTCGCTGAGCTACATTGCTTTGTTTCAACACTTAGTGAACATGTATTGCTATTAGAATTGTGCAGATCTTGAGGTTTTCCTACAGGCACCCTGCACTATGCAATCCTGGCATTGGCCAACCCGAATGTCACCAAATCAACACAAAAATTTCTCAGCAAGGCATCTCTATCTGCGCTACCTATAAGCGAAACAAAAAACCCTCCAGCTAGTCAACCGAAGAGTTTGACTAGGCAATGACCCTGGGACTCACTCCCCCCCAAAAAATTGTGCAAAAGATATAGACCTTGCCCGATCCACTGACTAAAAAATTGGCACTGACATGTCAGACAAACACCTTATGTCCATCATTGCTTCCCTAAAAAAATGCGCAGTTTTTCTAGCCAACCACCCAGTGAGTCAGCCTCCTACTCACTCGAGAAACGACAATGGGTAGTCAACCAATAGCCCAACGTCCTGCTTAGCTCAAAAATTATGATGGGATGTCTAGTAGCCCAACATCCCCCTCATCTCAAAAACTGTGACGGGATGTTAAGCAGGCCAGCATCCCGTTTAGCTCAAAAACTGCGATGGGGTGTCCATCAAGCCAGCCTCCCAGCAATTGCATAGTTTTCACAAACAATGCTCCTGCAGCCCGCTAGCAGCTCCCCTGAAAAAATGCACATTTTTTCTCGGAAAGCCTCTTGTAGCTCGCTACCAACTCCTCGGAGGAATTGCGCAATTTTTTCTGCCAAGCCCCTTTGCTACTTGCACTGCTTCCTCCAAAAAATTGTGCAAATCTACCCACCAGCCAAGCCAGATCCTGGAGACAATCACTTCTGATCTGGATTTCCCATCTCAGTCTCCTAGAGATTTCTACACAATTTTCACAAGTAGTGCCCGGAACCTGCATCCCAACTTGAAATATGCCTTTTGTAGTTTTGTAGCCTTGTCCTCTCTCTCGGTCACCAGCATCCAGAAGCGAATGAAAATGAATCATGGTAGACTAGGAGGTTTATGGATTTGATGTCGTCTCGCCATGAATAATTGCAAATACTGGTACATGGATAACACATGACGTGATGACGGAGGAGATGAAAAAGGAGTGCACATGCAAAGATATTTTCTCACGAATAGATGATGCACATGAGGATATTTTCTCATGAACGGGCGATTCACGCGAGGAGATTTTATCGTGAATGAACGATACATGCGAGGATATTTGTTTGCGAACACGCGATGCATGCATTAAGATTTTTGCTTGAATAGATTAACATGCAAGGAGATTTTTTCACGAATGGATGAACATGCGAGGAGATTTCTTCGCGAACAGACGAATGCGTAAAGCATGCCAGAGTACAAGCAAAGTAGTGACATGCAAATGCAACATCAAGCAAACACAAAGACCATTGAAGACTCCACACAACTTGCCATGCAGACCTAAAGCTATGATACACTAAGAGGACATCCATCACTCATCATCATTGCAACTCGACATGGACACCACTAGCAGCATGAACATACCAGTACTGTTGTGTCAAGTCATGTCATGAGTCATGATGTCCACATCAATACTTTGGGGCATACTATTTTAAATCAATGTAATGTAACATGGAATTCCTCTTCCAATGAGTGGCAACACTTGTTAGATGTATAATTTAATTCCTCATCCAAGGAGTACCCATGTTGCATACATTTGATGGATCCTTCTACACAAAAAATAATAAATACCTGAAAACGTGATTGCAATCATGTTTTTTTCATGTAGAAGGGTCCATCAAAATTATGCAACATGGGTACTCCTTGGATGAGGAATTAAAATTTTCATCCAATGAGTACTCTCGCTCCAAATTTGAGTAAAAAAATAGGGAGATAAGTTGAAAATATGAGTTGAAAAAGTAGTTTTATTATTTTATTATTTTTTAATCCTTTTTCTTTTTTACTCCAAAAATTGTGAATCATCCCCCATGGTTGACATCATAATCTTGCATCCTATTGGTCTTTGTAAAGTTTATTTTGGTTGTACAATTTTCTTAGGAGGCCCATTTTAGACCTCAAAATTCCCCTAATGAAGGAAAGTTTTGTGGGAATGTGCAACACCTTTTTTGGGACTCGGAATGGTTCACATACTAAAGACATTTGACCAAAAGGTTAAAATTTTCCACCTGGTGAGTTTGATGCGGGAGCATAAACCCCGCACTTTTCCAGACAATGTACGATCATGAAATTTTCTTCATACCTGTTTTTTACATGCTACATGCTATGAATTTTCCGTCTAATTGTAATTATGTTGAGGTGTTAGTTTGTTCAGGTGACTATAAAAGTGAGCCTTTGACAAGTGTAGGAGTAGGTATCTGGTAGTTTTAGGCTCTAGAAAAATGTCCCAATTATAATCCTTCTACTGGGATGTTTTTCTAGCAAGGTTTTAGTAAATTAAAATGTGTGTGTGAGAGGTTAGGCAAAGAGGTCTCCTGGAATTTGAGGCTTAATGAATTTGGGTAGGGAGAAGCTGTCAAGTGCATTTCGTGAGAGAATATATAAGGAGTTCTATAATTCCTTATGTATATATTGTTAAGTTAAAGAATGAATATTGTGTCTTAAATCTCTCCATGTAAAAATGCGAATCTCTCTCAGTGTAGGGTCTCTATAGGGCACAATTTATTTATTTATTTGGTTAATAATTAGCAACGAAACCTTGTGAGTGTCCCAAAATTTTCATATTATAAGAAACCAAAAATGAATGAGGGAATGTGTGTGTATATGATTTAGTCTTCTCTTTTTATTTTTTTCTTAATATGAAGTAATTGGTCATCTTTACGGTGCCTTCTATTTCGTCCAAATGTATCTACAATTTCATTACTGAAGGAGCAATGGTAATTCGATAAAGGAAAAAATCCCAAGTTGTTGGAATGGTACACTGCTATGCGTGCATCATTGTTTCAAACTTGAAGCACAACGTGAGTATGTGATTAGAAAAAGCGAGCATGGTGACTAGCAAGGAATAAATTAAGAAAGGGTGGACCAAAGGAGGATTGTTGAGAGCTTCCCCATTGATAAATGTGTAACAGAGTGTGTTTGGAACTCTTGTTGATTTAGCAAGGTACAAGAGTCCCAAGGATCGAATTATGGTGACACCTACAACTAAGGTGAGGGATTAAATGATGGATAAAAAAATCATTCGGTGACACCTAATTTGTAGAAGGATTGAGGATTCCAGTTATAGTCACCATTGGAATTGGACTTATGGATATTTAATGAAGTTAATGGTGAATTATCTCAATGGAAGCATGCTTGAATTAAGCCATTAAAAAACATCCTAATTCTTGTAAGTTTTGTGGGCTTGTTGACGCATTTTGGCTCAAAGTGTTGAAGCCAACCTCCGTTCAAGTCAATGTA
>APFE031046407.1:0-14814 GCA_000404065.3 Pinus taeda
TAATTTATGTTGTCACATTTGTTGTTGTTGTTGTTTTCTTGTTTCAGGTATTCAAAGGAAGGAGATGGAAGATAGATGTAGTGAGGAAGCATGACCAACACCGAGAAAAATATCGTCCTAAGAGGTAGGCCCTCTTAATTGATTCTAGCTTAAGGAGATTTTCCATAGATTGTTTGTTTGTGGCTAAACCCACTCTCTTGGGCTAGAGGATTTGTTTGTGTCCACACTTAGAATTTACCTACACCATAGGGAGCACCTTCCTTGGCTTCCAGAAGGCCATTGTGATCCCTTTTAGTACCTTTCCAAGGATGACCACGTTCACCAACAAGTCTGAGGAAAATGCTTCTAACTTTGTGCTATGTCAGCAATTTTCATATTATCTATTGATATCTCTATTATTCTTGTCCCTATATCTATACTCAAAAACTATCCTTAGACCTATCAGGATAACCACCTAGTTTCCCTCTTAATGGTTTTAGTGTTTAAAATGCATTTCTTTATGCATAATTAGACTTGAAACCCTAAAGAAACTTTGGGACACTCAAATTGTACCTAGTACATAGCTCAAACTTGTGATTCCAATAAATTCCTACTAAACTCCGTGCAAAATTCGTTAGAAAACGTAACTGGAAAAGGGCCAAAAGATGAAGTGTTATAATATAGCTTTATAATGTGTTATTGCAAGGAATTTTTTTTTAATCCAAAATTTTAAATTGGTTTATTCAATAAGACATGTGGTTCTTTCATCAAATAAAGTACCATCAATCTAATAAAAAAATAAAAAATTCCTATTGTAATGAAATCTTAAATTATTTTTTGAAATTTTCTATAACGTGTTTTTTCCTCCCAAGGAAAAAAATCATAATTTTCATTCATTGAGAAAAAGATCCAAAATTATCTTTTAAAGATACACATAAGGTTTATTTGTGTTGTTTTTGTAAATATGTTCTAAAAGTGTTTATCGCTTCGTTTACATAAAACCATATTTTGGTTTGAAAAATATATATTATTAGAAAGAAATTCATAACATGATGTTGAAAAAAGGATATTATGTCCTACTGAGTGTACAAAACCACCTAGATATAATAGTGTTTGAAAGACGGTGCAAATATAAACTGTCAAAAAGTAAATGTTTTTCATTACAACCCTTGCACGTGGTCTCTCAAATTCCTATTAATGTAAGCACAGTTGTTTCCCTCATGTTTTTCCAACACCTGCCACAAGTCCTTTTCCCAATTTATACCTTATTTTCATAAGTGGTTAGAAGTCTAATTATGTTACATATATGTGTGGTAAAAAGAGATGTAATTGAAGTGATCTTTAATCCTTAAAGTGTCATTACTAAGAGGAATATGAAGAATCTTTCTATACACCTTTTGTTAAGCTAGTTAATTATCAACGAAAAATTCACATACACTTGTAATTGCGTACATCTTTTATATAGATCATGTAGTAATAAATAATTGCAAGAAACATGTTCCCCCTAATTGTTTGCCCCTAGTCGAAACAGAATTTTGACATGGAAGAAATCAAGTTTCCTCAGCATCCCTCGACATGACATGCCCTAAGCATGGAGTAATATGATGAGGAAATGCCTCAATAGTTGTTTCTCTAGATTGCCACCATGGAAGCCTGAGAACCCATAAATACATGTAATGGGATTTGGGATATAAATAATTTGCTAGCTCATTATGTGAGTGGCCATGAAACAACCCTATATCTCACTGAAGGAAAAATAATGAATGTGGAATCCCATCTAATTTAGACTCATCTGCCTTTGAGAGCGCTCACTGGGGATTTGGGAGTTAAATTCTTACCTCCTCCTCCTCTAGCCTCACCTAATGCTCCAGGGCAATAATATGGTTCAAAATCTTATGTTCACCGATCTAAACCCGCCATCCCTAAGATTATTAACTCTCAAAAATACGAGAAAGAATTAGGTGGATTTAGGTAGGATAGTCAAATTTTGGTTGAGGTGGAGGGTGTCCATATTGTTACAAGTGAAAGCATTGACATAGTCACACAGAAAGGGGAGACTTCATAGAAGAAGACCACCAGTAATTCCTATGGTGTGTTCATTAAGTGGGGCCACCCTCCGCTTCGGAGAGGCCATGGTGACCCCTTTCAATACCCTTCCAAGGATGACCAACCTCACCAGCAAGTCCTACGAAAAGATTTCTAAGTTTGTTATATGTCAGTAATTTTCATATTATCTATTGGTATCTATGTTATTCTTGTTGCTATATTTTGGTCTCAAAAACTATCCTCAGACCTATCAAGATGACCGTCTGGTTTCCATCTTGATGGAGGATGGTCTCTCCTTATTTTGTGCCTACCTAGTATGAATTTTCCATCTCGAATGTACGATTGTTATATATACTCTAAACATGTTAACTCCATGTATTATATGTAAATTTGTGAAAATATATTGAAAATTTTTCCTACCTAAAAAGAAAAAAAAGCGTAACCATGAATTGTTTGTAATCAAGAATTTAATTCAATTCCCGCCTCCTCCATCTTCGGCCTTACCGAATATTTCAGTGTAATCAATTAGTTCTAACTCTTGTATTCAAGGATGTAAACCTCTTAGAACTTAGATTTATGGACATCAAAAGTCAAAGGAGAAGGAATTAGGCAGCTCGAGGGAGGAAGTACAAACTTCAGTGGACGTGGTGGACGTCAAAATTGTGACCAATGAAATTACTGCAACATTCAACCAGAAAGAATATACTTCACAGAAAAATAAATGAACCAAATCGTATGGTGTTTCCACATAGTGTGAGTGACCTCATTGGATAACAAAAGGCCACGATGAACCTTTTCAATACCCTGCCAAGGATGACCAAGCTAACCAAGAAAGACCTCAGGAAGGTTTTGTAAGATTTTTCTCTGTCAATGTTTTTCATATTATCTATCAATATATATGTTATGATTTTCACTATATTATAGACTAAAAACTATCTTCAAACGTACCAAGAGGACCATCTGGTTTTCCTCTCAAGGGAATATGGTCTCTACTTAGTTTACACCCAACAAGTATGGTTTGGGCATCTCAAAGGTACTCTCCTTAGATAGGGTTTGCACATGTTAACTCCTACTTTTCTTCTATGTAAACTAGTGAAAATTTAATGAAAAGTTTGATTGCTTACAAAAAAAGGAAAGAAAAAAAGTATACTCATGAATGTTTTCTAATTGTTATTCATTGTACATCATTTTAAAAGTATAATCATGATTTTTTTTGTAACGATTATTCATTGTAGATAGTTTTTTAACAAGTATTATCAACATATAACTATTTCAAACATATACGTATGAAACTATTATAAAATATTGAAAATACATCACAAATAACTAAAATTATACTAATGGCCATGATAATATCATACATAATCTTTTGGAAGACCATCATTCAAGATAGATTTAAAAACAAGATGTTTTGGAAACTTCCTTTAATTAATATATATTTCAACAAAATAATTTATTATTATTCTTATTATTATCCACTTTCAATGTATGAGACCCCCTTGCTTGTGGGACAAGGGACCCAACTCTACGCAACAATTTGACTGCTATGTCTATGGAAGAATACATACTCTATCCCTCTCTGGTTTTGAACATGTGACCTCTTAGGAGGAAACACATGCGCTTAACCATTAGGCCCACTCAAGTTGTATGCTTAGCAATTAATAATAAATAATAACATCACAAGTATGTGTAGCTATGTTATACCAAGAATGAGTCATGCAAACAAGGCATACAATACCTATAATATGTATCAATGCTCGATACGTGGAATCACATATGTTAGATGGAATGTTATATATATATATATAATTTACCATGGATGATTGCAAAGGTTATATGCATAATATGGATAAGAGAAAAATAACACCATTCTTTAATGAAGACATAGTGAATGTGACATATACTAAGGAGATCTAATTAATTTCTTGACGAGTAAATAGATACATGACACTTTATTTCCTTATATATGTGAGAAAAAGAGATGAAAGTTAAGAGATATTTAATCCTTAAAAAGTTAATAGCAAGACAAGCAAGAAAAGTTTTTTTGCGCGCTTTTGGATGTGAACATGGGTATGATTAACCTCTCATAACTTGGAATTCTCTATGGATGGAACAATACGATGAGTATATGCCTCAACACATCAGGCTCCAAATTTCTACCATGGAAGCTTAGGATGTCATAAATACTAGCTATGGGCATTGGATTGTAAGGAATCTGATGGGTGACCATTTGATGGACCATGAAGTTGTCCTACAATTTATCGAAGGAAGAGTAGTGAATATGGAGTCCCATTGAGCTCACAATTTTTTATATTTGAGAGTCCTCACTAGAGACATGGTAATTAAATTCCAACCTCATCCTCCTCCTCCAGTCTCACCCATTGTGTCATTGCTATCAAATTGCTTAGACTCCTGTGTTTTGGGCTCTAAACCTCCCATCACTTAGATTTATGGACCTCAGAAATCAAAGGAGGAAGAACCAGGTGATCTAGGGGAGAAAGAAAACACATTAGTTTAAGTGGAGGAAGTTTGAATTGTGACCAACGAAACAACTTCCATATCCACCAAGAAAGTGGAGAATTCATAAAAAGGACTGGCACCAGCCTGTATGGTGTGTTCATAAGGTGGGTGTTCCCTCCTTGGATTCCAAAAAGCCATCATGATGACCCTTTTAAGTGTGTTGTCAAGGATGACCAAGCTCACAACCAAGTCATAGGGAATGATCGGGCTCAACAAAAAGACCTAGGGAAGGCTTTCTAAGTTTTTACTCTATCAATATTTTCATATTATCTATTGATATCTATGTTGTGCTTCTCAAAATATTCTAGACTCAAAAGGTATCCTCAAACCTATGAGGAGGACCATCTAGTTTCCCCCTCAAGGTTCGATGGTCTCTCCTAGTTTGTGCCATGCTAGTATGGTTTTATCGTCTCGAATGTACTCTCCTAAAACATAGTTTGTACATGTTCACCTCTGCTTGTATTCTATGTAAGTTTGTGGAAATATAAAGAAAATTGTGCTAACTTACAAAAAGAAATTATAATCTACTTGTATTTTATGTAAGTTTATGAAAATATAATGAAAAATTTGCTTACTTACAAAAATAAATTATAATCATGAATTGTTTGTAACTGCAATTATTCATTGTATATATTTATTTAACTAGTATTATAATCCAATATATATTTTAAAAATATAAATATGACACTATCGTAACACCTACAACTAGTATTTTTCTAAATTTGTAACTTATTTTGATAGGTGGTTGGGAGTCTAGTTGTGTTCCCTATATGTGTCAGAAAAGTAGATGTAAGTGGAGCGATCTTTAATCCTTAAAGTGTCATGAGTAAGAGGAGTAAGAAGAAACTTTCTACACAGTTAAGTATTGTTAGGATAATTAATTATCAACATAGAATCCCCATAAACTTGTAATTTTTTACTTTCTTTATCCATGCCATGTAGTAATAAATGTTTGCAAGAAATATGTTCCACATATTTGTTTGTCCCTAGTGCAAACCATATTTTGACATGGAAGAAATCAGATTCTGGTAGGAAGAGGATGAATTTGCCTCCTCTCCTTTGTCCCAATTCACAAGAAGCTCCACCAATGTAGACCCATGGCCAAGATCGATCAAGTGATTCTTCTACAATAGCTCTTCAGGTAGCAACACCTTTATCCTAGGGAAAGTGACTAAGAATAATAAGTGATTTTGCTACTACATGATCAAGAGATTATGGGTTACCTTGAAAAATGGACTTGTTTCATGTCAACCACACCCCCTAACAAAATCTCAAAGGGGGTGCCTTGAAAGAACAAAAACTGGGATTTGAAAGCTATCACCTCCAAGATTCATCCAATGATGCTCCTTTGCATTGACTAAATTGACCTACTAACGCTGGGTAGATTGCCCATATTTATTTGGTGAAGGGCATTCTTGGAAAACATGTATGTTCATTTCCTCACTACTTATGGTTCTTGCCCTAGAGTGGGGTAGCATTAAATCTATGCATTTTCATGTTTTGAAATTTGAGTTAAGATTAATTTAAGTTGTCATAGTTTGATTTCCTAGATGAGAAAGTAGATGACAAAAATAATATTTATAATATAAATTTCTAATATTTTCAATGCAAAATCCTATAAAAACAAAAAAAACCAAAAACAAGAAAAATTAATGATCTTATTATTATTGGGTAGAAGGAAAAACATGAACTTTAAAATAAGCGATTAATTCATTTTCTTAGATAACAACATTTTCAAAATAGAAAATTATTATAAACTAAAAATAAAGCAACCAACCAATAAATAGTCATATAAATTTAACATCATTTAATTAATATACTTGGATGTGAAATTGGAAAAACCAACACGTTGTCGCACAATATGCCTGCTGCTGTTTTACAATGGATTATGATACAATTTACGCCCCAATGGGCAGGAGTGAGGACTTCTGGAATCGACTTCAAACTTAGTTTAGTTTTTCCGACTACTGGAATCGATTTACTTCAAACCCATGGGATTTCGGTGAACAACTTCTGCAATCCATTTAATTCAGACGCATGGGATTCCAGCGAACGCCTGTCACTCATGATATCCATCTCATTTAAGCTATTAGGCATCATTAAAGCAGCAACGGACAACCCACAATGTGATCATTGTACGCTAATGGGCAGTTGTACACATGCGGACGTGGTTACGACAAAAAAGGCCGAGAAAAAGATTGATAACAGAAAAAAGCGACCATAAAATAGAGTACAGGTAGGTGATCCTTTCTAAAAATAAGAAAATATACTAAAGAGGAGATCGTTAGCAGGTGACTCTTTCTAAAAAGAAAAATTACTAACAAAGGTTTAACCACAATAAAATCAAAAAGCTAAAAGCCTAACGGTTTCAAGCGGATTTGAAAAATTTAAGAAACCTCCATATAATTTGGTTGTTAAATATGGAAAGAGGAGGCACATATATTTTGGTTCAGAGATCAATTTTGTGATATGGGCTGAGTCCGCTGGATATCAAATATTTGTGGCGGAGCAGTTGGACATGTGTGGAATAGGAATTTAGTGGATATTTGATATTTGTGGCAGAGCCGGATGCAAATAGGAGTGATTGTATTTATTAGATATTTCATATTTGTGGCAGAGAAGCTGGACATGTGTGAAATAGAAGTGGTTGTACTTATGATTAGATGAACAAACTTGAGATGTGTGAAAGATGACCGGGAGTAGGATGGGGGATTTCTTTTGTTGTGTCAACCATGGCCATGTTTACCTGTTTTAATAATTGTTGTCTTATGTGTGTTTGTTTTTTCTTCTTCATTTGTTTTATATTTTGATTTATTTTATTAATCTCTGGTTTTGAAAGGGTGGGAGTAGGAAGTGAAGATAAATTTGAAGTAATAATGGAACTGAGAAATGGGTTTATCAGCATTTCACAGCCAGAATTAAGAATTTGGCCGGTTTACTGAGAGAAAAAAAGTAAATAAAAAAAGTTAAATATTACATACTTATCAAAGAATTATTTCACATGTATACCTTCCTGGGCTTGGGAGGACGGAATCCTGATGTTGAATAAACCACAAACCACCTTCGTGGGATGAGCCCAATTTGTTTTAGTATACAAAGTTATGTGATCATGTTCAATTTTGTAAGGAAAACATTGTATTAATATGTCTATATTTTTGTTTCTTTGAGGTCCAAGAGAGACATGTGGCTTTGGCAGCCTCGAGAAAGCCAATTAGACTCCTGCAATCTACCTATCCTCCTATTCTTGAGGTCGTGAAGTAGTTAATTAGGCTCCTGCCTATTCTTGAGGTCGTGAAGTAGTTAAATCTACTGTAAGCAAGTATCACTCATGCATTGCAGGTAATATTTGCAGAGTCTTGAAAGTAGAGTAAGGCTCAATGCATGCAACACAGAGACTAGCTGGAGAGTAATGCTGAATCGATGGATTCAATGTTGGAGAAGTGGGGAGGCCAATAGTGGTGTTGACGGATCCAGGCTTGAATTGAATGGGTTGGTACAATTCATTTATATTTGAGGCATTTAATAAATAGATTTCACTTTAATCTTAGAATCCCTGGTTCAAATACTCTTTTCTGTTAGTTAAGAGATTACTTTACACAATCCTAAAACTTACTTCAAATACTTTTTCCATGCTTTTGGAAATGCTCATCAGTTGTATTTTTAGTTTTAGTCTCAATATGCAAAGAATCTAATGACATTCAATGTTTGCTGAGAAACGTGGAGGGTTCCTAACAGATATTCACATGTTTGATTGGAGTCTTTGTTCGCCTTTGTTGGGTAGGTAATAAGAAATGAGGTCCAAAGGGATTGGAATCTGCCGTTTCGGAGGAGAAAGGCTAGGGTTCATTTGATTTTATGTTTTTCATTTATCATATCCAGTATTTATAATATACCTTTCTATTTTTGCAGGGACGGAGATGGAAACTAAAGTAGATACAGCCTGTGATTTCTTTTGCATTTTTTTTTAAAATTATATTATTAATTTAAACACTTAAACACTACATTAATAATAATAAAGTTATTATTTATTTCTAGGGAAAGGGTTTTGCAAATCCCTTCTCAAGTCCTCAAAGATACCCATGGGCATGGTTATTGCTCAAGAATGCTTACAATTTTTATTTTTGTTATTATTATTATTATTATTATTATTTTTTTTTTTTTGAGTAAAGACTAAATCTATTAAAAAAGGAAAAAATATAGTACAATCAGGCCTAGGAGCAGGCAGAGCAAAGAAGCAGCGGAACCCGAGGTTAAGGAAACTCAACCTCGTTCCAAAGAGATAGACACGGAAATGACCAAAGAGAGCATAGGACTACATCTGAAAAGACTGAGCAGAGAAGCTACCCCGAAGGGTGGTTATCTTCAACACGACATTTTTTGCCTTTTTTCTTACTAACTTTTGTCCATCCAGTGGAGCTTGGCTGACTTGTAACTAGTTGTAGATGATTATGATCTGACAGCTAAGCCTCCTTCTCAGAGTCTGAGGACGAAGAGAGATGAGCGCGCTTCTGGGAAATTTGAGGGTTAGAGGGAGCCTCTGGAACAGCTGAGGGAGGGTCCCCCGGAATTTCCTCATTCTGCATATCAGCTTCAACCTCCTCGTCAACCTGCACATCTGCCTCAGATTCCTCCTCCTCTGAGCTCGAGAAATCTAAGTCGCCCAGCGGATGAGGAGGCTCAAAAGGATTCCATCTTTTGGATTTGGGCTTACGGTTCAGATTCTTCTTTTTATCTTTTAACTGCGAACATGTACTCTGAAGGTGCCCTGTTTGATGACAATGGTGACAGCGGAAGGCTGTGTTCTCGTAATCTAGTGACTGAGTCCAGTGGAAATCTCCAAACTTGAGGTTGATCTGATCCGGCAGGCCTTTGCTGATGTCTATTTCTGCACATAGTCTGCGGTAAGTATAGAGACCATTTTCCCTTCTTGAGGTATCTGTAGCCAGGTATCGGCCTAAAGTATCCCCAATGGCTAAGAAGACAGAGAAATCCCAAAAATGAGCCGGAAGATTTGGGAGCCTAACCCAAATGGGAATCTTGGAGATCACTGTTGTAGAAGGGTCGAAATCAGGAAACCAGGGGGTAAGAAAAAGCCCAGCCGTACCCCAAAACCAAGGGCCTCGCGTTAAGGCTTTCTGGTAGTCTTCATTTGAGTCAAAAACCACCAGGAAGAAGCCTTTTGAACATAGGAAAATTTTACATTTTTTAGTCCAGAAGGAATGGACCCATTGATAAAGATTTGCTGTACGAGGCCATAGCCCGTTAAATCTGCATATGAGTCCTGATTCTGCAAAAGTCTGATAGCGGTTCTCAACCCCAGGATTAGAGAGGCTAATGGAGGGAATCTCCCCTGATTTGTCAACCAGAAACGACTTTGGAACGCCATTTGGCTGGGCTGTCTTGGAAGAAGCCTGAGGTTGGGCAGTGTTTTTGCGTGCTGCATCTTTGTAAGAGAAAAATGGAGTTGAGGAGGTTTGCCCGAAGGAACCACCTCTTAAACGAAAAGAAACCCCAATAGAGGCATCCTTTTGAATGTTGTAGAAGGAAAGAGATAGGGTCTGCATAAGTTGCTTACCCTGATATAGTAGTCTGAGGCAAGAGGAGGGAATCCCCAGCCTGCATTCAAGTTTCTGCAGAAGATCCTGCACAAGATCTGCTGCATGCACCCATAACATTGTCGTTTTCCCTAAAAAATTGACTTGGATATGAAATGCAGAGGATTCTTCAGGCAGATCTCGCGGGTGCGAGAGAGAGAGCTGTCTCAGAGATGAGCTCGTTCGACCCTGCCGCCTGAAGATAGTTTGCCCATAGATCTGGGTTTTTTTTTGAGGCTGCGAGACCTGCTGGGCTTCTGATCTGATGATTTGATTGCATATCTGCGAAACTGACGGCCAGCCATCCCTTGCCGCCTTATCTGTGTCTTGATGTCGGATATTTGGGTTTCCATGAATGCGGATCTGTAAAAACCACAGATCGGTGACCCCATTGAGCAGATATGTGACCTCTAGTCGCTCTGCTTGGATAGCGCTTATAACTTTCAACGCAAAATGGTCCTCTGCTCTTGCAAATTTAATGATTCGAGCGCCGGGATGGAGTGTGAGGCCTCCAATATCTTCTGCGTTACAACTGATTGTGACTGCCTTCCGCTCGACTCCGAGCTTCGCTGGCGAGGAGACCGATAAACAACTGAAATCTGCGAGTCCCGTGGCAGGCAGTGATCCTTTAAGACCGGCCGAGGACTTGGGTGCTGTGAGAGGAGCCGGGAGCCAAGAAACGGACCAGGAGAATGGCTCGTTTGTGGCGGAGAGCATGATCTGCGCGGCGGGTTGCAGAGGTTCAGAAGCAGCAGCGGCAGAAACCCTCGTCGCCATCGTGAGCTCAATCCCCACTAAACTTATTCAAGAATGCTTACAATTATGGTTGCTTGTGAGAATTATTTTTTTGCCAGTTATGTTTTTCTTTTATTTTAGTTTTTCAACCAATTTATATATAATGATGTTGAATGTAAAAATAATTTTAAAATAACAATATTTTTTTTTAAATAAATTGATATTAGTTGTTAGGTTAATATGTATTTTTTTAATATTTAACGGTTGTAATTTTATAATTAATGTTAATAAAATTTTATAATATAGAATCATTCAAGTTTATTGTTTGTTAATTTTAGTTTTAAATAAAATCAATTTTTCATGAACTTTTTTATTCATGATATTTAAAATTATAAATACTATGACATTATCGCAAATAATTACCACTGTGGATTTTTTTTGTAATCATCACCTTTCAATAGAGAATTAAAAAATCACATGTTTTTATAGTTGCTTTTAATTAATATTTCAACAATGCAGAGAATTATAACTATAACATCACAAATTATTATGATTATATTTTTTTTTGTAACCCCAATAATTACATATACATTTACAAAATATATCACAAAGCTTTTATAGTAAAATACAAAATAAATAAATATGCAGTATTTTTATTTTATTTTTTATGTTATTTAATTTGTTTGTTGTATTTATGTTTGTGTTTGTTGTTTGTGTTCTTGTTGGTGTGGGTGTATACTGATTTTTCACGTAAATAACATCACAATTTAAATGAGTTGAATGTCCATATATTATTTTGTTTGTATTAAAATTATTGTCCAATTTAATGTTGATTTATTTGTTTTTGCAAATATTACTAATTGATTTATTTGTTTTTGCAAATATTACTAATTTAATAAGTGCTTTTAAATTTATTTTTAATGTATTTTTATAATATTGAATTGTTAAATATTATAATTTGGTTAAAAGAATACTATAACTTCTTTTTAATGAACATATGTAATCTATTGTAACATCATAAATAACTAATCTTTTTTCTTAACCGTTATTATTGATGATATAAATTGAAGTGACAAACTCTCTCTCTCTCTCTCTCTCTCTCTCTCTCTCTATATATATATATATATAACTAACTATGTTCCTGACTTCTTTTTTTTGCAAGAATAATTGTTCAATATTTTTGAAAAATATATTAGAAAATCCTCATCATAAATTGAAAGAAATACATGTTTTAGAAATTAATTAGGTAGGTTGATAACTTATGTTTGAATTTTAAATAGGACTTGTCTTTAGTGTGACTTTTTAGACGTGAAATCTTAATTTGCGTTATGTAAACTAGTTTTTTGAAGCACCCTGGAAAACCCCTAGATTTAATATAGAAAAGAAAATTATTTTTTTTCCAAAATATTATCAATCAAGATATATTTCAAAAATACCATGGTGAATCTTCTCTTTTATTTTACATTTATGTTAAAGTTAATAAAAAATAGTTTGGAAGGATATCCTAGTATTTAGAGTATATAAGTATAGTTGTTTATTTATATTTTAATTTATATCTATTATTTTTAAATAGTATACATTTTCAAAATATAAATAACTATGATGCAATTATACCATTTTTATTATATATCACAAATAATTATACAAATGACCAAGACAATTTCACAAATGATTTTTGGAAAGCACCATCATTTAAGGTACATTTAAGAATCAAAAGTTTTCATAACTGTATTTAATTAATAACAATAATAATAAAATTACAAGAAACTATAAACATGTCCCAGATCAAGATGACTCTTCATAAAAACAACATGCAACCACTCATGCTGAGGTGACTTTGTGCATTAATGGCTTGGGAAGGGTGACAATCCCATTCAAGTTCTCGTGTTGAGTATATTCAATGTACAAGTGAAGGTGCCAATCACCTAACCCCTAAGAACTCTAATCATGCTCAAGATATGACATCTTGTCTTACTCTCCATGAAAACAATCATTCTTATATTAACTATGCTCTAAAAGTTGT
This sequence comes from Pinus taeda, assembly GCA_000404065.3. Classification (NCBI taxonomy): domain Eukaryota; kingdom Viridiplantae; phylum Streptophyta; class Pinopsida; order Pinales; family Pinaceae; genus Pinus; species Pinus taeda. The sequence continues at coordinate 12,898 of APFE031046407.1, forward strand.
GTATATCTTCCATATCTATTGGTGTCTCCAACACATAGTTCCATCACCCTTATCAACCTAAAAAATTGGTATTTGGATTCCTTGCTAGCCTCAATGAGAGGCATCTATTAGTCTCTCCAATACGTAGCTCCATCACCCTTGTCAGCCTTAAAAATTAGTATTTGGATTCCTTCCTAGTCTCACTTAGAGGTTGTGATCACCTCGATCTATTTCTCAACATTGCTAGTGTTTATCTTTGTTATGTTTTCTCTTGGGTTGCCTTTGCTAGTTATTCTTTTGGATCCTTGTGGACCTTCTCGGTCTCTATTTTCCACCTTTGCTACATTTGTTGGGCATCAGAGGCCAAGGAACATATAGAAATCCTCTCGCCAGTGCATCCATGGTTCATGCAAGAGCACATACTCAACATGGAAGACGCCGATGTGGTTGTGCCCAACCTCCCACAATGTGGCATGCTCTAAGCATGGAGTAATATGATGTGGACATGACAAATGTTGCTCTAAATTGCTACTTCTTAGCTCATAGACACACTCCATCAAATCATCTTACACAGTCATGGTACTCTCTGTCACTTTTTCCTGCGTACAATAGTCGCCATTGATTTCATGTGACATCAACCTATTCTTTGCTAATTTAATCGGTTGTTGACCTAACCTTTGCTTCCATATCAGAGATCCACTCATCATAAGTTTTATTAAGACAATGTTATGCTATCACTAAATTTCGATGCCTTCAGTTCCTTTTGTCTTAGCCCCTTTTCTCGTTTCCCTTCCATGGGACCATATGTTGTGATTGATGACTTTATTCTCCTCTTTACAACAGTATTGGTGCCTCCATATTATAGCTTGCATTAGAAATATTTTATGAGGTCTCGAGGTTTTGAGCTCCTTTTGCTTGGCCCTCTCTTGTTTTACACCATGGAACCAAGAGGTGTGACAAATGACTTAACGTTATGGTGATAAGGTGTCTAGATCCCACACGGGGTATCTTCCTATGTTGATTTGTCTCGCCCTTGGATCTTTTTATTTCTACATTGATACGCCACCATACATCGAGGCTCCCTGTATAGGGACTTCCTTCATATTTGAATTTTGGAGGAGTTCAGAAATTCTAACCTCCTAAATAAGTCATAGCACTTAGGTGATAGGCCTTCTCTATGCCCATTGGTCCTTTAAAATCCATGATCAATTTCCAACAAAATATTGGATCCGCAAGGCTCATCCCCCAATCTTCCCAAACTCACAAATTTTGTCTCATAAATTATCAAATCCCTACCATGTCCATATTCTTTTTTCAAGAAAAAATTTCCAATTTTTACTGGGGAAGGTTTCTTCCCTCCAAAGAAACCCCACTATTTATCGAACACAAATTATACAATATTACCTTATTTGGTTACCCTTTTCTTTTAATTAAATATATTAATGAAAAATATCATCTAGAGTTATTCAAACACATGTTGACATATCTTTTCGATTAAAATAATAACAATAGTTTATTAGTGAAATTAAATAATATTACTCAAATTAATTTAACATATTTTTATTGAATTTTTTTTAATGTTGTGGTTCACAGACACCTTGGTAAAGGGTGGCAGTACATCCACGGAAAAATCTAGGTTGATCGAACCCAAAGGGAATCTAGCCCCATGGCCCACTAGCAAGGCCTGACCCCAAGGGCTTCGGGGAGATTGGACCCTGTGACCTCCTCGTGGTGAGGCACTAATTTTGACCAATTGAACTAACCCTTGAGGCTAACATATTTTTTTATGTTTATTTAGGAAGGGATGGGGAGGAAGAGTGGGAGGTGGAGGTGTTAGTACAAGAGGAGGAGGTGGACTTGCAAAGTAGGTGGAGGAGGAGAAGGGGTGGAGGCAACGGTGGAAGAGGTGGTGGTGGAGGAGGAGGTGGAGGTGGAGGT
>APFE031046410.1:0-24515 GCA_000404065.3 Pinus taeda
CCTAACAATAATAATATAAAGCCACAAAAATAACAATAGAGGGATTCTATGGGGCACAGTAATAACAATATGGGGACAATAGGGGCACAACAATATTAATAAGGGGTACAACCACAATAGTAATTGGTTAATCACTAGTATTATAGGGACCCAACATGTTATGTCATTTTCTTTCTAGCATTGCAATTCTTCAGATCTTGGGGGCCTCCCCCACAAGATCCATTTCAATCTTTTAGATCTAAAATATTGAACGGAATTTGTGGGGAGGCCCCCAAGACCTGAAGAATTGCAATGCTAGAAAGAAAATGACATAACACACAGTAAATAAAACCACAAAGAAACTTTTTATTAAAACCGATAATAACTACTGAAATTGATCTTGGGGGGGAGGCCCCCAAGATATGAAGAATTGCAATGCTAGAAAGAAAATGACAGAACACACATTAAATAAAACCATAAAGAAACTTTTTATTAAAATCGATAATAACTATAAAGGCTACATTGTGGCGGACCATCTCTCCTTTTACAAAATGGGATTTGTTGCTTATAGTATTTTTCAGTTATAATACCACTGGTCAATTCCATGGGTGAATGAATACCATGGGTGGATGTCACAATACCATGGGCAAATACCATGGGTGGATGTCATTTACAATACCATGGGTGGATAAATACCACGAGTGGATGCCACTTACAATACCATGGGTAAATTCGATGGGTGGATGAATACCATGGGTTGATGCCATTTTCCATTTGGATCATCATAACATTCTACATAAGCATTTGTGGAGTGGCTTAGAAACAATATATTGCCCCATCTCCATGGAGTCCTATATTTTGTCTATACATATCAAACAGGCCCTGGCGCCATATGCACACTTTTCTTACTAATGAGAAATGAGATCTTTTTGTCACCTCCAATATAAGATGTGACAATTATTCAAAGGATGGTCCTTATATTTCCATCAATGGAAACTTTTATAATTCTACATCATATAAATATAAGATGTGACAATTATTCAAAGGATGGTTCTTATATTTCCATCAGTGGAAACTTTTATAATTCTACATCATATAATGGACCCGCAATGCATGGAGATTTTGCATGAACTTTCTAGTATGGTATTCACCTAATACTTTAAGTTACCAACAAAATAATATGTCACTTCAAAGATAAGTGAAACATATTTCCACTCATAAGTAAAAATGCCCTTATTATTTACGATTATGTATAGGCAACACTAATGGGCATTATTTAGAAATCATTTAACTAGGTTTTATCTTTTCATCATTATTTAATAGTAAACCAAAAAACATACCCTTTAACCCAAAAAAAAATAGTATTCAACCAAAAAAAATCTAACCCATAATCCAATTTTTTTAATCCAAACTAAATACTTCTGAAACATCCCTACCACAAATCAAAGAGTATTTTTAATTGGATTTGGGATTTGAAAAACATTTAATTCATTAGAAATATAATTAATATTATAATAATATTTTTTACAATTTAATTAAAATCAAATGTAAAAACAAAGTATCTCATTATGAACATTGTTCCTTCCAATTTTTATGCAATACAATAAAATATTAAGCCATAGAAAAAAATTATATTTTGCCATAAAAGCATGTGAGTAAATCTCTGTTGTTCTATTTGAATTGCAAGGTTTTACCAATGTTTGTGCTCTTCATATTAAAGAAACAACATGAGTACTCTGATGGCTTGTCCTTCACATTCGCTTCCCCACTTTGACATTTTAAGCCATGGCTGACTTGGTCCTCTTGTGGCTTGTCCTTCAAGTTCGCTTCCCCACTCTGACAGATTCCCTCTACAGATCTTGTAGGTCTGGTATTGTGTCCGTTAGAGTCGGTCTAGTTATCCCTCCGTCAGAGATCAAAAGCTCTTTTTGCATTTCATGATTAGGTCTCCCATCAGTTTTGATCAGTTGCATTTTGTTAGGCATGCCATAACTCTGATGGAATGGTTTGTGTTATTCATTCCCCTCGAGCATGGCACTGCTGGTTCAGGTTTAGTCATAAAGCTTCAAAATTAATTTATAATCATGTTTCAAATTTTTAGGTCTTAGTTCTAGGGTTGAGTCAATTTTGTCTTGAAAAGTCTTAGAAGACCAGCACGCCAGAGGGATGTCTTTGATAGATAATCACTTCAATAATTTTCATCCTTGTATAGATAAAGTATGACTTCTCTTCAAAACTCTGTTTTGAAGATAAGTCGTCGTCTCATTTTTGTAAAAATTTTCAAAAAACTTCAATCCTTGAAACGTCCAAGTGCAGCCTTAGTCTCATTTACCAGAGCATATCAGAGCTATCCCTGCAAAAAATTATCAGAGAAAATCATTATTTCAACCAATTTTAAGAAGGAAACCAAAAAGATCAGAGTCTATTAATTTTGAAAAAGTGTCAACGACCAAACATAAGAAAATGGGTTATTGATCAAGAAAAAATAAAAAAGGAGTCTATATGAAGATATTTCTCCTCATTTGCAACCCATTCCACATTCCAAGAGTGAAGAGCATCGTTCTAGGGAAATTTTGTGAGTTTGCAAGCAAATTGGGCCATTTCCAGGGCGCGCAGCGCATCAGGCGACAAAGTCCAATGTTATTTTGCACGCGCGCGGCGCGTTGGGTGAGGCGCGCGGCGCATTGAAATTTATGCCCAAAATTTGTCCAGAAAACACTCAAACACCTCTTCTCACGCATCAAATCACATGTAGGCTTTTATCCACGGCTCATTCTTGGTTTTGAAAGGTTTATATAAAGGATAATGATATATTTGCCATGAAAAACCAAGTGTAAAAACCCTCCTTGTCCATTAATTTGCTGTAAGGATTTAAATGCCAAGATTGTTGTGGGGTTTTCAAAAATAAATGTTAACCAAGGTTCTCATATTTTCCTATTTCCTTTTGTTCCCCATCCCCTATATTCACCAATATTTCCCCAATAATTCCTCATAAAACCCTACACTATCCTCCTTCAAATCCTAACCCCTCCCTTCTACTACAAGCATATAATCCCTACCTAATCACAAAACCCTAAAACTTCAAGATTTCCATGTCCCTTCCCTTCCCTAAATTCCTTGTTTTATTTCCATTTTCCCCATTTCCCTAATGTTTTCCCTTTCCTAACAGTTCCCTTGTACATTTGTGTCCCCTTGGTCACAACATTTTGAGAAAAAGAAAAAGTCTACAGTCAATTTTGCACACAGTTGTATATCAGCATATATATATTCCAACTATCTTGTTTCTAAAGAACATGTCAAAGACCGAGTCAGTATATGAGTAGGAATATGATAGTGATTCTACACCGGAGGTAAATGTGCCAAATGTTCCACGGAGGTATCACAAAGGTGGCAAAAGTGGACAGCATGTTAGGGAGGAGCCTACTTCTTTGGCTCAATTACAAGCTTGCCCACTTGCAATGGATTGATTTCAGCGCCAATCATGTTACCAATATTGTGAGATGATCTCACAAACTCAGCATCATCGGGAACTAATCCGTCTATTTGTCCTTAATCTACAGGATGGTCATGTAAACCTTGCCGGAGTGGATTTTACCTTGTCACCCGACACTATTGCTCAGGCCACCGGGATACCAAATGTAGGGGAGGAATGGAGCAAACGCCAGATGCTAGACAGATATTACTATGAGCCATATATCAAGCCCAGATATATCAGACACTTGAGTGCAGCCTTTCCTTTCGGATTCCTGAAATATGAATTTGCACCGTTGATGAAACTCATCATTCGGTATTTCAGCTGTGAGGGCAGATTCTCCCGTCTCTATGCGTACCATGTCCGTTTGTTGATGCATTTCACACAGGTACGTATGATGAACATTCAGTTTTTCATGTGTCGTAACATAGAGAGGATGGTGCCTTTAGTACAGAGGAAGAGCCCGGCACATCAGCATAGGAGCATATATCACTATGCATTGATCAAAATCATAGTGATGCATCAGTTGGCACAACAGGGTATTACTAGGGAGGATTTCATCTCCCGTGATTACTTTTCCGTGCTACAACCTCCTCCAGAGATAGTTCATGATGAGGGAGGGCCTTCACAGCAGTTTCACATTCCTGAGACCAAGCATGTCGATGCTCCAGTATATGTGACATATCAGAGAGGCCACAAGGCCTTATTTGCATCTGCACAACGAGTACTATCTCCACCCGGGGTCGAAGGGGTCTCGTTGACATCATCAGCACAACGAGTATTATCTCCACATCATGTGGAAGGGGTCTCACCTCCGTCTTCAGCACAGGTACAGATTCAAGATAGGGGCAAGAGACCCATGGTTAATGAGGGTCCTTCAGGAGGTCAGGATATGGGTATCATTGATGTTGATGCTAGCTCGCCTAACTCGGAGCTCAAGGAGATCATCCGAGAGCAAAGGGCCGAGAATGAGTCGCTGCAAAAGAAATTGCAGATGACTAAATGGGTGATCAACTACTTGGAGAAGCGCAACAAACAGCTGGAAGATGAGCATGAACTTTATGAGCTGCAGAAGATCCGGGAAGACCGGGAATTGGCCCAAAGGAGACCCGGTGATTTGACACCTATTGATCGAGAACCAATGCTCATTCGAGTAAATACTCATTTGGAGAAGTTGTTGGCAAAGGAAACAGGGACAAAAACATGCTGCGCCACATGAAAACTCACTATTGGGCTCGCATGCATGTTTGCAAAGCGAAAATGAAGATCCTCAAGAGGCGTTTGAGCAAAGCGCTAAAACAAAGCAAAAGACCCGATCCACTTCGAGTTTTGGCCAAGGATTCGTTAGTTGAGCATGATACATGATGGAGGGTCTTCACTCCAAATTTGGGCAAATTTGGAGAAAATGTTGTCGTCTCAAAATTTTTGGCTTGCAAAACAGGTTTTTTGGCTCTATGCGTAGCGCGCAGCACGCGACCCATAAGATGGGGAGGTCCAAATCACAAATGGCTTATAGTTTTAGATTTGTAATGATGAAATACACATGCTAAGCCATTACCAAGACATTTCATCAAGTTCCGGGTGACCAAAAGGCTCAAAAACATCATGAAAATCACCTTTCTGCCACTTTTTGCACCAGCAGGAAGTACTTCTGGGAGAATGCACTTTTGGAGGGTCAAATAGACACCAAATTGGAAAATGCCACTTGGGTTAGAAAGTAGACAACCAGGGATTTCCAACAAGCCAACCGGACCTCAATTTGAATGCCAGGAAGTGCCCCAAAAGCAGGTGGAAAGGCGCGCAGCGCACAGGGTTTTTTGGCACAGTTTTCATCCTCAGCTCAGCAAATGAAGCCAGTTTGACCAGTTTTGACTTCTGATGGGATTTTTCACCCTTCTTGATGTAATTAATGGAACTTTATGTTGATTTGACACTTATTTACCTATTCTAGATGATTCATTCATAAAATATCAAAAATGTAATGAATGAATTGGTTTCCTAGCTTATAGAGGCAAGTTGTTTTGACTGCCTAGATTGTAGTGCTTAGTTTAGAATTGGTTGAATCATCTCCTAGGATGATGAGCTCGACCCCTAGAGGCAAGTGAATGTGTTGGCTTGCTTATATTATGTATTTTCTTAGTCATTTTCAGGGTTGGACTCTTGGGAATAGCTTGATACACTATTGTACATATTTTATCTGCATTTTTGGGAAAGGAAAGACCAGGGTTTTGCAGCACTATTTGGAATTCATGTGGCTTTATGTGTTGATGGTGTGTTTCTCTCAGTACTTGTAAGATGTGTATGTGTACCACTTTCCTTATTTAATCTTCTGCAATTAAACAAATGAAGTGTTAAGGTAGAATCCATAAATTTTCTATGCTTTGCCTTTAAATTTGTTTAATTTTCTATGTTTTCTTCAGTTTAAGGAGAATCCTTGAGACTTCCTTGCTCTCCTAGCTCCTCACCTGTCAGATCTATTCATTCAAATCACTTTAAAGGCATCAAAACAATCGCCTATCTTGCCCCAAGTAGACCTCTGCAAAAGTTGTGCCTCATCCCCGCACCCAAAATTGCCTTTCCCTTGAATTCAACAAAACCTTAAAAAATCAATTTCAGAGTCCTTGTACTTTATACCTAGCCTAAAATTAGTCATCAATTCAGTCATCGCGACCTCGTTGATTATCTTTTGCCGAGATTGACTCGGACAGAGCCCTCTCCTATCCTCGTAGGGCTAGCTACGAGGCTGAGCGTGGTTTGATGTAGCCTTGAGTCTTACCTTATTTCAGCCTAAGGTAGATTTAAGCGCTAACACCGTGGACCTCGTAGAGGGGGCTACCGACCCCCTTCAAACCCCCTATGACCCCCCCACTATGCAATCGACACAATAAAGAAGGGGCTTCAACCCCCCTCTAACCCCCCTCTAACCCCCCGGTTAACTATGTGGGTTAGTCATGGAAATAATATAACACAACCCAACACTTGTAACCCCAAGTGAAGCCTTCTAGGTTTTATTTTAACATGTTGCATAACTTTTAATCTTCGAGAGAAAAAAGTGATGGATTAATTTTCAAGGTTTTCTCTAGGCCGAATTCTATGGTTTTGACACGAAGTGGTTTGGAATCAGCCAAGCATAAGTCAATTGGATGATTGTTCTGGGTTTCCCTTACTTCTTTTTATAATGGTAACAAACCAAGAGTTAGACTTTGGAGAAGGTGTTCAATCAAGTCATCCTCATATTTTTTTCCTCCTCCCATGGTTGCTTCTAAAGCATAAAGTTGGGTGGAATAAACCTCATCTCTTCCTCCTCCTCTAACCATAAAGGTAAGTCATGCTCTAGAGAAGGTTGAGTAGGAGGGTATAGAACTAACTACTTGGAGATGTGCCCATCCTTGATGGTCATATTCCCAACTCTGCAGCTAATGTAAGCATCAGCTGTGGCCAACCATGGCCTCCCAAGGATGAGAGGATAACCAGTGAGCTTAGCCTTAGGCTGGAGAACTAGAAAATCTGCAAGGTACGCCCAGGAGTCAATGGAGACCATCACATCCTCCACAATTCCCTCAGGGGTGACTGTGGAACGGTGTGCAAGTTGTAGAACTATTGTGGTCTTCCTTAATGACCCTTGGAGGTTGAGCTTGAGCATGGCGTCCTTAGTCATCACATTAATGGTAGCCCCAAGATCGATCAGAGTGTGTGGGACAATGGTGCCATTGATGTGCACATCTACTATAGGGATTCCAAGGTCCAAATATTTCAGACATATTACCTGCCCCAGCATTAAGTTGGACAACTTCCCAATGACATTAATGGTAGGGGCATCCCTTTTTCTTCTTCCTGGATGCTTGAAGCATTTCTCCTTAATTAACTTAATGTAAATGGGAACATCTTTTATTGCCTGATAAGGGGGATCTTTACACAGATTTTTCATTTCTCCTAGAAATTTAGTTTCTTCTGAGGTAGGCTAGAGTGGTTGGGATAATCTCTCAGGAAAGGGTGGATTTACTTTAAGTTTTCTTTCCTCTCTTTTTTCCTCAACCTCCCTATGTGGAGGGGGAGGTTGGTTATCCGGGAGGACTCTCCTAGATCTTAGGTTAATCTCCTAGATTTCCATAGCATAAGCTAGATATCATCTCTCTCCACCGTATACTTTCTAAGTCTACCTATTGTTCGGGTTTGAATTTTGTTGGGCAGGCATCTGGGGTTGCTTGGGTGGAGCAGAGTGTAGGAGTTTTGGTTGCGCAAGTGGTGGAGGCAATAGAGTTGGAGCATAGTTGTATTGGGGCCTCCAACCCTCGAGTGGTGTATTCCACTGAGGTTGTGGTGGAGCATAAGGTTGAAATGACTGGTTGGGAATGATACTAAGATTCATAGGACCAACGAGGGAGTGTAGACTAGGAAGGATGAGTAGGGGGTCCATAAGAAGTTATAGCATGGGATGACCCTTGCATGCCCTGTTGGTATGGTCTAGGGCTAAGAGGCCTCCTTTGGTTAATGCATCAAAGCTACTCAATGACCCCTTCATCTCCTTAATAAACAAATTTGAGTCTAGGTGATGAAGGGCACTTGTTTGTGGAGTGGTTCTCTTCACAGACCAAGCAAATTTCAATATAGTTCAATGGACATTTGTTCCTAGGATGCCTCCTGGTGCATCTAGGACAAAAGATGGCCAAGGATCTCTCTGCTTCCTCTTGCTTCCTTTTGATGTTCATGGTGTCCATTTGCAAGGCAATGGTTTGCAGCATCTCACTTTTGAAATCTTCCAGCATATTTCCAATTTCACCCTTGATGGATGAGTTGGAAGATGATGTATTGGCCATAGGTTGACTACCCCTACCCTTTTTCTTGGCTGCCCTAGAATGGTTTCTAAAGATAGTCTTGATATCCTCATAGGGTAATTGGTAGATATATCCTCTTGCTAACAAGTGTAAGGCATCCAACGGATCTTCTCTTACTCCCCTGAGTAGGACTAGCTACAGTGACTCAGGGTCAAGTGTGCACCTAGCCCTTTTGTAACTAAGCTGGAATCTTTCTTCACAGCCTTCTAAGGATTCATCCTGGCCTTTTGTCATCCTAAAAGTTTCTTCTTTAGTATCCATTGACCTATAGTAGTCCCGATATTTGTTGTTAAAATCCTACTGCATCTGAGCCAAGGTTGTGATGTTATCTCTAGGTAAGCCCATGAACCAATGCAATGTTGTATCCTTGAGGGTAGATGGAAATAGTTTTAACTTTTGCTCATCATCTGTACAACCATAGACTCGGAATATAACAACAAACTCAAATAGGAAAGTGTTGGGGTATTCTATGGTCAGGCCATGGAAATGAGGTAGGGCGGAGGGGCTTATATTCTTCATATTAGTGTCCCCGTTGGTTCCCTAATGGGGAAGGAACCCTCAACTCTCTCTCTATTCCCTCTGTCATTTTGGTTTTCAGCCTTTGGTTCAGTAGCAATGGGTTCCTCTTCTTCTTCTTCCCCTGTAGGTTCTTCAAATATGTCAGGTTACTCACCTAAAGGTTCCTCCAGTTCACAACCACTAAAGAAGAGAGAAGGTTGGTTGTTGGATGCAGTGGGGGCATTTGGCAAAAAATTCCCTAAATTTTCCCTATTCCTACGAGGCATGAAAGGAAATGTTTTTGGGTTGGTTTTGTAATTTTTTTAAGTTGGAAAGTACTTTGCAGAAATGAAATTGCTAATTGAATGAAAATCATTGACAGAATGAAAAAGCTACTTGCTGAATAGAAATTCTACTTGCAGAATGGAAAGGAAAGGAAATAATGAAAAATGAAAGAACAGAAGCTACTAGATTACTTTTACAGAAATAAACTAATGGCAGAAAATTGAAGACAATAAATAGAAGAAAAGAAAGCAGTAATCACATTCTACTCAGACACCTGCTCAACAATGGCGCCAAAAAGTAATGAGCACCAGTATTGCAGCAAGGATGCTACAACTCTTGGGCTACCAGCTTTACTTATCAACCCGGGGTTCGTACAAACTTGGAGGTGACAGTGCTATATGCACAAGTAAAATGGAAGGTCCTGCCTGTTGTCACTTTTCGTCCGGTGAGAGACCATGGGGGTTCCAAGCCAGACTTCTATAGAGTTAGAAGAAGCTTGATTCTTTGATGGAAGAAGAGTAAATCTACTCTAAGAGAGCTACTCTACTGCAGTAATGTAGAAAACAATATCTAATGCTAAATCAAACCATATCCTAATTAACCATTTAAACAACTATGTTAAGCAGAATTGCTAAATCAACACTAAATAAATGCTACTATCTAAGTTGTAGAAGTAAAGAGCATCAAACCATACTAATGTGTAAGCAAGAAAACTAAACTAAATTTGTTTTCAATTTTTTGTTTTTTTTAGGCAAAATGAAGTATGCAATTTAATTGTTCTTGTGGATGTGGCAGGTGGATGGAAGGTGGTTGAGGATGGCTAGAAGGATTATGGAGTGGTTGGATGGCATGGAAGGATCCTAGGAGGCTTTTTGTGACTTCCTAGAGGTTCCCCATCAATTCGGCCTCAAAACAAGTCGTTTCAGGAAAACTTACAGGATGTACTAGAAACCTACAGGATGATCTTGTAGGAATTACAAGAAACCTACAGGATACGATTGAGAATTAATTGTGAGGTATTGGAGCTGATGAGAAGCTTGGAAAAGGTGTTTGATGAGTGGAATGGGGTGTTATAAGGTCTAGGAGCACTCAGGAGGAAATATCCAAGATAAGAGATGGCTAGATTCACTCAATTTATCTAGGGGAATTTTAATGAAAAATGACAAAAAAAAATAGTGAGGGTGATGGTGGAACAAGAGATGGCTAGGGTGGATGAAGTGGAAGACAACTGCTAGTGATGAAGCTTGGGTCTCCTCCTGAAGTACTTGCTTTGCTTAAAACATGTATGTTTTCCAAGAACTATGCAACAAGATACATTTTCATAAACTAGAAAAGCATGAATCAATTGCTGATATTACGCATGAAGAAAATGTTGAAGAGAATGAAAGCATGAGTGAGATCTTATTATCAGAATAGAGTAATGGAAAAAGATGACAATGAAATGAACCAAATACTGAATCAAGACAACAAACTCCAAAGCTCATGCACGAACTAGAAATCTGTGTTTTTGGGATTACTGAAGGGTCTCTTCCTCAAGTCATGGTCCCAGAGGGAGGAAGTGAGGCTGAGACACTTGTTGACAACCTTATGGTGATATTTTTTCTCCTTACTAACTTTCTAATTGAAAGAAGGCACAAATGGAAGCAAACTAACATACAACCAATATAATCTACACTGCTGTAATGGAAATGCAGCTACTAAGAAAATGAACAATTAAAATATGAATCTATGCTAGCATACATGTACAATAAAGAGTAGCCTTGGCTGCTAAGGTTGGGGCCTAACCCAAGAGCTTCAGCCCTTTGAGTTAATTTAGTGTTGACTCCAAACAAAACTCATTCTTATTATCAAAAGAATGGATTACATCAAAAATTGTCACAAGCCTTGCAGCTTGAAAATATAGTAGAGTTTTACAATAAAAATCTGAATCCTACTAAGGTCCTAGGCCTCTCTACTTATACATCTGAAGTCTCCAATGACTTCCTTAAAATTAAGGAGGCTCGGCTCCCAAACTTGATATAAACTGGTGCTTTGTCTTTCGCTTGCTTGACTGCCTTCTAGTCATCATGATTTCGCTGTTTTCACTCCAAGCTGATGGATTCAAATGGAGGGGTAGTAAATGAGGAGGATTTTCCTCCTATGATTCCTCTCCCTTGTTCCATTCGAGTTTTGACCAAATTATTTGCCAAAATTCCTTGCTTTTATCCCTTTACTCCTACATTAAATGCACATTAGACCACAAAGCAAAATATCTAACTCTAACTCATCTCATTAAACAAATAATCAAAAGTATGAAATAAGTTATGAGAATAGTTGATTTGACTAAGCTAGGAGGTGAATTAACGACCATATAATTACCCAATGATGAGGCTCATCAATATTCTTGTGACGTTGGAAAGTTATTGTTGTTTATATTATGGATATATGTCCAAAATAAGGCCAAGACCAAAAAATTGGTCATTTAAGGCCTCAAAATATCTCCTAAAATTTTTCATCCAAAATTTCCTAACTGAGATTATTCATAAAAATGACTCTGCAAGCTAATTCCTCCAAATTTTCCACTCTAAAAGCATTGATATGGATGAATTATAATATATTAATCTAATCTAGATCATTGTGGAGGTGCCCTCCAATGGCTTAGTAGGTATAACTAAGGGATGGTATAAATCTTGATTACTATTATAGGGTTTGTTTAAACAACAAAGTATATATCCTTAAATAAACTTAGCTGAATCTTCTTATTTAGGCTCATACACATAACTCTAGAGGTTAACCATTGTTTTCCAAAAACCAAATGCTTTACAAGCTTATAGGTGTGAACCTATTTGATAAGTGGTGATGTTTTACCATTAGAAACATAGAACTTATACAAATTGTAGAGCAAACTATCTTAATTCTAATTAGCCTTCTTCATGAACTTATCCTTGTAGTTATTAAACTACCATCTTGAAGTCCACATCTTTGTGTATTCTATTGGACATTTGATGTTGTATGGGTGGCTATGTAAGTGTTGGAATTGATGTCAAACAAGGGTTAGCATGATGGTTGGGTGTTTGGGAGGAATCCCAGGGTTACTGGAGTGCTTTTTAGAAAATCATCACAATAGTAGGCTTGTTTAGAGAGTTTTCGGCAAAATCACATAGAGAATAATCTGTCGACGCGTTTCGAACCAACCAGTGTGGTTCATCGTCAGGACAAGATGAAGATCCAATCCAGCTTAGCTTGTTAAATAGTATGTGCAGAGACTCCAACGGCTATATTGCCAACGGCTAATTTTGACCAATGACCTAAGTCAAACAAAAAATAATCTTGATAAATTTTTAATTATTATTATTCTACGAAAATATTTAAATTTGGTAAAATTATATAATAAAATATTCATTTGTTACTTGTACTTTTATATACATATATATATAGATTACAACCTTAAGCTAATCATTTAAATTAATAATATTGATATACCATATATTTATTTAATAATAATAATATTTTTATTATAATTATCATTTAAACCTAATGGTCCAATTGACCTTAAATTAATATATTTAATAATTTATATTTATTAACTAATTAACTAATTTATTATTCCAATAATAATACTACAAATAATATTCTAGATAAATTAAATTACTGTTATTCTAAGAAATTAGTTGAAATAGGTAAATTCTATAACTAAAGAATTATTTATTAGTGTACTAGTTTATTAATAAAAGTATATATATGTACCAAAAAACGAATGTTGGTACCTATATATTTATCTAAGGTCCATTTGCCAAAGTATAATTTTATAATTAATCTAATAATTTACTATGTTTATTTAATAATTATATAATTATATATAATGCTATAATAGGATAATACTAATAATATATATAGAATTCATAATAAATAAATATACATGTTTGAAATCAAGAAAGAGAAATAATATACCAAATTACTTCCTGAATATTAGTATTCCCACAAATGATTGTAATAGGGTCGACATTAAATTTATAAAGATCATAATAATGAATAATACCAATTAATTAAGATAATAGAAGGGAACAAGTTTTTATTAATACAATATAATAAAAGGAATCCTAGAGGCGAATATAAAAAGGATTAAAAGCTAACAATGAAATTATAAAAACCCAAGGGCTAAAGGACCAACCCCAGACTCAACCCCAAGCCCTTACAAATGAGGGATAGAGGAGGCGAGAAATAAATAAAACAAAGTTTACATGGCATGTTAAAGATAGTGAAAACGATGAAGGTATACATATCTATCTATATTGTGGTATGATTAACTATGGTGAACCATATGAGGTGATGGGCAGAGTACGAGACATGTTTGGTGCCGAATGCATACACTATTTATGTTCTTACAAAATTGTCCCTAACACATGAAAATGTTAGACATCGTCTCTCAAAGGTCAAGTATGACACATATGAATAATCTACAAAGTTGTGTGAAGAAATCACCACCAACATTGCAAATAACATTGTAAGTATGCTTATTTATATTTATGTGTTATGCATTATTGTAAGTTAAATTTTCTATAAATTATTGATAATTGACATATTATACTTTGTTTAATAGGATTTTGCTGAGATTTTTTCAATGATGTTGGAGGGTATTTATAATCTAGAGTCAAATATTATGAATGTGATCAGTAGTTTCCAAATAGAGATAGAAGAAGAAAGGAGAAGGAAGCAAAGAGAAATAACTCGTGACACTGCAATAGTACATACACTAGATCATCAAAGAATCACTAAGGTGGCTCAATCTAGTAAAGGTAAACATGTTGCTCTTGTAGATGTGGAAGATGAAGCTGAAGCTGAAAAATATGTTACCATTTGTGAGGAGGAGATTAGAATTGTCATTCAAAAGGAGAAAAGAAATAAAACGGCAAAAATAAAAATGGCCATGGATGTCTCTCTTCCAGTTGATGATGAGGATATTGTTTATCTAGAAGAAAATATGTTAATCGGTAACAAAAAGAAATCAAAAGTTGCTCAACCTATAAAAATAATGGGAAACAGTGAAGATCAGAGTGAAAGCTCTAAAGGCAGTAGGCAAATCATAACACGAGGTGCTAATTTAGAGGATGGCCTTATTAAAACAAAACAAAATGTCATTCGAGATCACTTGGTGAAGAATAAATTATTTAATAATGGCAAAACATTTTAGCTTAGTGTCATCCAATTCTATAGGCCAAATGAAGGACAATCTCAATATCAAATTAGAAAGGCACATCACCTACATGTCCATAAGTTGAAAACATTGTTAAGGTATAATCCATATGCACATGTGGTGGATTATGTGGTTCTTTTTTTTATCCAAATAAAGTTCCCAACAAAGAGGATTTGAGAGGACACGATGTTTTGAATAAAAATATTATGTAATTGGAGGGAACCATTCAGTAGAGGCTAGAAGACAATTGATCAAGGAATATGCAAATAACTCTCTTTTTGAAACTGAGATCATGGGATCATAATACAAATAATTAATATAGAATGTCTATTAATTTCATCCAAAGGGTCAGATTTATTCATAATGAATTTGAAGAAAAATGTGGTATGGATAAGATAAAATTCAGTCTAAGCTTTCGGAAGGAATGTTATATGGAAATAGGTTATCAAATTGAGGATAAAATCAATTAAAAAGGTGGAAAAGTAAATTCATATTTATTCAGAGGCATGGATAACATTTTCAAGTTGGAATTTATAACTGGGGAGATATGGGACTTTATTGATGAGATTTTCAACATGTAGGAGTCTAAATGTTGCCATAAAAAATCAGAAGGTTAAAAAGTCTCAACCCATAATATGTACCAACAGTAAGATAGGTCCTAAAATCATGAAACTTCCAGATGATATGGCTATCACGCCTTGGAGAATAATGCAAGGAGTGAATAATGACAAACTAAACAAATCAATACTATATCATGTGAAGTTAGGTGAATTATCAATGGACGAAATGTGTTAAAAATTCCAAAAGTCTGTTTGTTGATTTTTTTTTATTATTTTTTCTTGGATTATAATCTTCTTTTAAATATAACATAGTATTGTTGGTAGTATTTGTTATACATATCACTATATTAATAATTTTAACACCTATTTATTTATCATAACAATTAATGAAAATACAAGAATATATAGTTAAAATGTTGAATGAAGAGAGTTGGGATGATGTTGTACACAACTACCCAGAATCAAGTTCTACAACAACAATTAAATATTTTTATCTTGCATTCAAAAAGGTATGTTGATTTATACAATAATTTTATTCATATGTAAATTATTTTTATTTTATCACTTATACATATACTTGTTTATTTCATTAAATATGTCGAAGGACGCAGATGGAGTACCAAATACTTTAAGTGTTAGGGTCCTATAATATGGGAATCTTAGTCATGATAGTCTTGTATCCAGGGTCAAATTTGTAAATATTAGTCATGATGACCTGACTATTATTGTTTAAAGAGGTCTAGGTTTAGATTAAGTGCCAATGTCTAAAGTCATGTGTTTTCCTTACTAAAAGGTAATCATAGGAAGTCTTTCGTCACCTTGAAAAGATTACAAAAATCATGTTATATAAATCCTTAGTTATTATGAGTTAGTCACCATCCTTTGTCATTATAAGTGGATCACCTAAGTCTAGAGGCTATGCCTACATCAATGAAATCATGAGATGATTTAGGCACATATTTGGAGGCTTTGGAGTCATTTTGAATGTCATTTCAATGACAACTCATGATCTCAGTGGGAAATCTGAAGGATAGTCATTCCCTTTTCCCAAGGCATTGTGCATTTCATGATTCCCTATTCTTATCATGATCAACACTATCATTTCCGCTCCAGGTCATTTTGCATGTCTATTTGAACCTTCATCTCCATTCCACAACACTCAACTCTTTAACATTTCATCGTAGGCTCTGCTTTGCTCGATTTGTTTGCTAGGAAAGGTAGGAAAGGGTGTTGCAAATTCACACAATGCTTCTATTCTCGCATGCCGGTGGTCAAACCTTTGTCGCAGGTGCAAATACATGTCTATATTTGTTCCTTAATTTTAAATTAACTCTTACATTGCATGTATAATCTAGGAGAAACCATAAAAATCCTGCAAGAATGATAAATTCACCATCGTTGCTCTTCTAAAAGAGCTGTGTTTTTTCTTTTCAGTTGTGTTTTATCCTAATTCATTGTGATTCCACACAGTGCGTTATATTTCTCATTTATTGTTTTCATTTCACTTTTTCTCTGAGTGAAAATTTACATACAATAGGTGTCTTGGGTTTAAAACTAAATCAAAGTTTCTTCCCTTAAGTGCCTATGCTTGAAGGTGTTTGAAAATTCAATTACCTTCAGCGTTCCGTTTCTATTTTTTGCACTGCGACTGTCTCTTTTAAATTCTCTGTCAACAGTTGTGAAATTACAAGTTCTGTAGGGTTTCCTTGAGAATTTTTGCATCGTTTAAATTTTTGTGAAATTTCTTGTTGTTCCTTAAGGAATCATTAGAGTTTTTTAGTATCGTAACACCTCCATTAATACACAAAACCAATTGCTCATAACCCTAAAACTATTCATTGTTGCAAAAGAAAGATCGTGTCAACTCCAGAAAACAAGAAGCACAAGAGAGGTGCCATTGTGTGATTTGAGCCACAAGATGTGACAAGCATCAATGCAGATCCATCCATTAGAACAAATTTTGAGCAAGTAGGGTGTATGAGTTTTTGTGAAAGGGTTCAGGGATATCATCTACAGGTGATAAAGGAGTTTGCTAGGTGTTTTGATGGTTTGCAAGAAAAGGTGGGAACACTAACTTTTCTAGTCTTTTCTCAATCAATAGTTCAGGCTATTGAGATCCTTTGAATGGATAGGAGCGTTTCAAATGTATGGGGTTTAATTTGGCTAATTTCAAAGAATTTCTCAAATGAAAATATTGGAAATGATATGGTTATATTTTTCTAAGAAGCCATCTACAAGACCATTATAGTAAACTATTGGAAGTGATTCAAAGGTACTTCACATGTGAAGGGAGGTTCAATAAAGTTTTTCAGTATCACATCAGGATCTTAATGCATTTTACTAGCAAGAAGCCTTTGAATATTCCTTATTTATTTTAGGAGTATATGTAAGATGGCTAATAGATTTCAAGCAAAAGGAAATCATATGGAAGCCAGTTTATTTCATTTTTCATTAACTAAATTGTTGGTGATAAAGGAGCTTGAGATGAATGAGTAGTCATGACAGGAGTTTTTGGTTTCTTCGGGATGGGTGGCATAATCTTCATACAACCAGAAGACCAAGAAAGACACCCCATCACTTTTGATTAAAGAAGCTTCACCTACAACAACAATCTTAGTAAAAAATCCTTTGGCTAAATCAAACCAGTTGATAAGAGTAGTGCTAAGAAGCTTAATTTCTCACCTAAAGTAGAAAAAGTGACAAGGGTACCAAGAATAAGAGTAGCAACCAAGATATTATCTATAGGTCATCCATTTACACCTATTCAAATTGGGAAATTAGAAAGTATGTAGAAAGAAACAAAAATTGATGAAAGGGACTAGAAAATTGGAAATTTACAAGATCAATTGGATAAGGCACATATAACAATAGCATATTTAAAACAAGATAATAGGGGATTTAGGCATAAAGTATCACAAGAAACTATTCACCCTAGTGAAGGAGAGCCATCAAAGAAAACATTAGCACACGCTGACAAAGGCAAAGGAAAACAGGTCATTAATGTTGAAGAGTTAAAGGAGGCAGTTGAGCAGTCAAGGAGACCTAGAAGTAGGTTTGCTTCCAAGCTGAAAATGCAAGTAAAGGAGACTATTCAACCTAAACAAAAGATGGTTTTGATGAGCAGAAAAAATTTGAAAAACTACAGGAATAACTTGAAGGAGTTCAACAGTAGGTGGATAAACTTGCAGAAAAGGGTCACACGGATAATTTGTATTTATTTAGGTAGTTAGAAGTTGTTGAGTTTGTCCATGATAAGGCCAAATACAAATTGAAGTGGACCTTGCCTCTAAAGTTTTAATGTACATAATTTGGTATTAAAAAGAAGGATCATATTGGTAAAAAGAAGCTCACTTAGGCCAAGAAATATGGAAGAAAGAGAAAGAGAGTTAACTTGGAAATACTTACATATGCTAGTAAAAAAGTGAATCTTCAGTAGGAGGGTACCACTCAACTCCAAACTTTTGTCTTCTGCTTGGAAATAAGTTATTTTTGTGAAGTTTGTAAAGCGCAGCAAGGACTTGTTGCAATTTTGTATAATCTTTGGTACTGGTGGGATAGTGAAGTTTTGAATTTTTTATTGTCATAAAGGGAGTTATATGAAGGTTACAACATTCACATTGATTCTTCCAACACTTTATATCAGGAAAATTCACCATATGTTCAAATTTTTGAAGGCATTGCGGAAGGAGACAATCTTGTTGCGGAAGTGAGGGATAGTCCAAAAGGAGGTATGCAAGAACTTTTGATATTTTATAAGAGGTTTAGTACTATCATTAGTGATATTTTAAGCATACCCATTTGATCCATTTTGATAGAGGAAGGCTACAACCATAAAGAACATCGAGGCTACTTCAATTTGTTAAGAAAATGCCTAATGTACTGCAAGTCTAGACAGTAAGCACCATTTCATTTACGAATTCAAATTATTGAATTCTAGAAGAGGTTTTGAGTAGTTGAATAGGTATATATTAGCCTTAAGTCATGTAATTAAATTTGTTAATCAAATATTCTGTTTAGTTCCTGTTTTGAAGATGTGTTGGTCGATCGTGAAACTAATCCTATTTTTCAGTATATGCACTAAAAATTTGATGTATCTAGTTAGAAGTTTGTTTTGGTGAATGATTTCAACCACCTAGAGTGGGATATCGAACCTCGTGATGTATATAGACATAGAAAACATAGTAATGGGTTATGTTGGTTGGATTAGAGAAGAACATACTTTTTGTGCACTGTATTTCTTGAAAATTTTGCTAGTGAATGAATGAAAGTTAGAAGGTGATTTGTAAGGATTCCTGTGTTAGAATCTTGGTGTTTTGTGATCCTTTTATCTTGTAAGTTGTCTCATGTGTTTACATTTATTAAATTTATATCATCTCGCAAAACCATATATTTAATTCAGAATTCATCTTTCATGGTGCTCTAATTTAGTTTTTCAAGTTATCAATGTTTTCATCCTAAAGCAACAATTTAGAATTCATCCATGATATTGATGCTCTATGTGTTGTCTTTCACCTTTCTACACTCAACCTCTACAACGATTTAACCTAAACTACACCACCAAGATTGCCTACCTTTCCCCTTTGGAGATAACCCTTCCTCTGTTCATCATTTCATGGGACAAAAACAGCTTTGACATGACTCCATGCCCAATGGATCTATCTCTTTTCACATCAACAGATCTTTGAAAAAATACCTTTATTTAACATTATACATAACCTTATATCAGATCAACTAAGTAATCTTAGATCCCTATAATACTAGTTTATTCCCTTATTATTTTTGTCATTGTAGCCCCTTATTGTTATTTTTGTGCTCATGTTGTCCCCATATTGTTATTATTGTGCCCCATAGAAGCCCATTATTGTTATTGTTGTGCCCTTACATTATTATTGTTATGTTGGCTTTGATTATATTGTGATGCCTTAGACTCCTATATATAGAAAGGAGGTCTTGTCATTTGTATCATGCAAGAATTGTTCATTTGTGTAATGTAAAGGAGGTTGCCCCCTTGAAGAGGCCGATTTTGAAGTAGTTGATCTATATTTTCTTCTATTTTGTGAGCTGGTTTCATAACATTTGGTATCAAAGGTTTGGATTCTAGGGTTTCGCTACTTCAAACAGGTCATCGTGGAATTTTCGCTATAATGGATGTTCTACGAAGTTTCAGACACTGAAACTAAAAATCATTTGAGTAGAAATCTTGATGAACCTCAGATACAAATTTCAGATATTTTTTCAGTACCGTTTCAGAGATATGATCCAAGGAATTTAGGGTTTTTGCAGGCTCCCGACTTATATCTCAAACAGGTGACCTAGGGAAAATCATCATAACTTTCTCTTTGAGCATCAGATTGAAATTTCGTAAAATCGTATAGAAAGAAGACAAATGGTAGATTTTTTTGTATCATTTCCAAGTCCGAAGATTGAAACTGTGACACACGACACTTCATACAAGTTTGCTCTACTGAACCATCCTATAATAAGGTCATCGTGGGAGACCTGGAATAACGCTCTCTTGGAGAATCCAATCTTGATCAGACTTGCGGGGTTGGCAAGAAGAATCAGAGGGCTACGTCAGAAAGAAATGTCATACCTTTGGAGATCTGAAATTACAGAGATACAACAGATTCAATATCGCACTCCTACAAAGCGAAAAAAGGTGTGTAGTTTTTTTTAAATTTTGCATAATTTTAGTTTGAAAGATTAGTTTGAAGGAATTCAAAGGGCATAATGAAGCATAATTATCATTAATTGATTCCCCGAAGAAAGAAAATGGAAACACCTAGTAATCAACCTAAAAACTCTAGCATGACTCATGAAGAAGAGGAAGAATTCCAACATGATATATCAAAATTACGAGACCAAGTGCAACAAATTTCACTCTCACAAAAACTAATAGAAGCTAAGATGGATGGTTTAAAGGAAGGCATGGAGGCTAAGATGAATGACATTGAAGCTAAGATGAATGGCATGGAAGCTAATATGGATGGCATGGAAGCTATGATGGATGGTTTAGAAGTAAACATTGAATATTTGAAGAAAGACATGGAAGGTTTGAAAGGAGGTTTGGCAAACTTGCTATAAGAAATGCTTCCTAATGGCGAAAAGGTAGTTGAAGAAACTCATAATGAGAATAAAAGAAATGTTAGTCATGATTTCATAGACTCTAACGTTGGATTGAAGACCCACCATGTTCCAAATATCGATATGCGGAAGTTTGATGGCAAGGATCCCATAACATGGATACTACAGATGGAGCAATATTTCAATATCCATAATGTGCAAAACACACAAAAGGTAGGCATTGCAACTTTATAAACGGAACCCAATCAGTTTGTATGGTATCGATGGCTTTTCTCTCAGAAACAAATTGTCACTTGGGCAATTTTTATGGAAGAAATGATAGCACATTATTAGGACACAAAAAGCAACACTTTTTTAGCCAATTTATAAATCTAAAACAAAAGGGTTCAATGGTGGAGCACATTGAGGACTTCCAAAAATTGAATATAAGGGTAAAATATATTCCAGAGGATCATAGGATTGATGTTTGCCTTTGGGAACCTAATTCATTGGAGAAGGTAGGATAACATCCAACATGAGGTTCGGCCTTGGGAACCCAATTCATTGGAGAAGGCATTCAGGTTGGCAAGAAAAATTGAAAGAAAATTTATGGAAACACGAAACCCTACCAATCACAACTATAAATATGGAATTGTTGTTGCCCATGGCCTTCCACAACCTACAAGCTTGAAACCACAACAATTGGAAGAAAAAAGAGCAAAATTGCTTTGTTACAGTTGTCATAGAAAATACACTAAAGGTCATAAGTTGGCTGAGAAGAAATTATTTTACATATATTTTGAAGAGGAATAAGAAAATGAACAAGAAACATCAAAAGAAGAGGATACACTCTAGGAACAAACCCTAGAGAAAGAAGAAACGAATCCAACCATATCTTGTAATGAATTGGCCATCATTACCACTCCTCAAACTATCAAGATAGAAGGACATATCAAGAAGAAAAATGTAATAGTGTTGATTGATTCAAGCAGTACCCATAATTTTATTCATTGTAAGATAGCGAAGGAATTGAATTGCTTCCTATATCCAGCACCAGAGTGTAAAGTGATGGTTGCAAATGGATGAACCATAAATTGCTCTGGAAATTTCCATAATATCAAGCTATCCATGGGAGAATATGTGTTGAATAGTCTAATGCTTTCCATTACAATGGGTGGTGTTGATGTTGTACTAGGGTCCAATGGCTACAATCTTTGGGTACAATAGATTTTAATTTTCAAGCACTTTTCTTGAATTTTTTTTAGAAGGAAATGAATTAGAATTAAGGGGTATCATAGGGAAACTGAGAAATTTAATCATCTATAATGACATGACAAATCTTCTAAAGAAAGAACAACGTGGCGTAATTGCACAACTATGTTCGCTAAAGGTCCCCACATCGAAATCATCTATTTCTCCAGATCTCCAAAAATTCTTGGACAATCATTCCAAGTTATTTAAGACCCCCAAAGTTCTCCCACCTATTTGTGATCATGATCATGATATTCATTTGATTTCAAGAAGTGTTCCTCCAAACATCAGGCCTTAAATATATTCCTACGCCCAAAAGAGTGAAATTGAACGTATGGTTGCAAAAATGCTAGAGGCTGGTATAATTCAACCTAGTCAAAGTTCATACTGTGCTCCAGTAGTATTGGTGCACAAGAAGGATGGATAATGGCGCATGTGTTTGGATTATAGGGAGCTCAAAAAGCCCACTATTAAAGATCAATTTCCCATTCATGTCATTGATGAATTATTAGATGAATTGCATGGAGAAATTTACTTCACCAAGTTGGACCTTTGTTCAGGATATCATCAAATCATAATGAATACTGAAGACATTCTGAAACAACATTTAGAACTCATGACAGTCATAATGAATTTTTTGTCATGCTTTTTGGCCATAACAATGCACCTTCTACATTTCAAGGTTTGATGAATTCCATTTTCAAACCCTTCCTTAGAAAATTGATGTTATTATTTTTTGATAATATACTAATATATAACAAGTCTTGGAAGGATCATGTTCAACATGTTGATAGAGTGCTCAAATTATTGGAGAAGAAATAGTTATATGCAAAAATATCCAAATGTTTCTTTGGATTACAAGAGGTGGAATATTTGGGTCATATTTCATCTCATGAAGGTGTTAAGGTAGACCCTAGAAAAATTAAAGCCATTAAGGAATGGAAAATACCCACATCCATAAAGCATTTGTGAGGATTTATCAGGTTGACAGGGTATTATCACAAGTTTGTTCAGAATTATGGGAGAGTAAAAGCACCTCTAACAACATTACTGAAGACATGCATTTTCTTTGTTATGAAACCAGCTCACAAAAAGATAGAAAAGATAGATCAACGCCTTAGAAATAAGCCTCTTCAAGGGGGAAACCTCCTTTACATTACACAAATGAACAATTCTTAGATGATTCAAATGACAAGGCCTCCTTTCTATATATAGGAGTCTAAGGGGTCATAATATAATCAGAGCCGACATAACAATAATAACGTAAGGTTACAATAATAACAATAGTGCGCTTCTATGGGGCATAATAATAACAATATGGGGATTACATGAGCACAAAAATATAATAAGGGGGTTGTACTAATAACAATAAGGGGTTACACTAGTAGTATAGGGACCTAACAAACCCCTCTCCTTCAAAAAGTGTTGTCCTCAATGCTTGAGTAGCTCTTTATACTTCTATATAAAATTCTTGTCCTCCCATGTGGAATCTTCAGTGGGTAAGTTCTTCCACTTGATGAGATACTTTGAAATTGATTGATTTCATAGCTGTCGGGTTCTTGGTTCTGTGACTGCTCCAGGTTCCAATATGATTTTTCCTTCCTCGTCAAGTTCTGGGAATATTGTTTGAACTGGGAACTTCTGCAAATTTTGAATGAGTGGCCACACTTCTTCATCCTTCTTCCATTAATCCGTTGCTTTGTTTATCCAATCTAGTTGGATAATAGAAATAGCAAAAAACAATGCTTCCACATCCTCATCCTTTCTTGAGAGTGCATCTGCAACAAAATTTTGCTTCCGTTTTTTGTAGATGATTTCAAAGTCATAACCCAACATATTTGTGACCTATTTTTTTCTGTTCTTCTAAAGATAATCTTTGTTCTAAAAAGTATTAAGACTATCATGATCCATTTTTACCTCGAAGTGTCTTCCCATTATGTATGGTTGCCGTTTCTTAAGCGCATGTAGTATTGCCATCATTTCCTTCTCATAAATAGGTTGCTTGAGATGTAGACATAAAAATACCCAATCGCCTACATCAAAACTTCTTTCACTGCGATGTTGACCTGCCTATTGTTTCATTCGATTATGCACCAAAGTGGCGTTATCCTTTAAAAGTTGGAGAACTTATTGTTGATGCTTGATGTGATATTTCATTGCTTGAATCTTTTTCTTCTTGATATGTCCTGCTATCTTAAGAGTTTAAGGAGTGGTAATTTCTTTCAATGCATTACAAGATATGGTCGGATTCATTTCTTGATTCTCGATGTGATCTTTCACTTCTTGAACATTTTTCTTCTTGATATGTCCTTCTATCTTGATAGTTTTAGGAGTGGTAATTCCAGCCAATGCATTACAAGATAAAGTCAGATTCATTTCTTCTTTCTCGATGTGATCTT